>JAAIIK010000020.1:3656920-3670913 GCA_014706435.1 Silurus glanis
TATATATATATATATATATAGTTTAGGTTCATGTCATCCATATTTAACATTCAAATTCTATTTTAATATTATTGCCGTATTGTCAGAATTTCTTTTCTCTGTCTATTTGTATTATAAAATATTAAGTGAGCGCCTTACAAAAACAATGCCTTATTGAGATATTACGTGTTTTGCCATCAAAACATGACCACACAATGTAATTCCCACACGTGAAAGCTAAGGCTATTGTATAAAGACGTGCGATCAAGTATTTCTCTCAAAATGCTAATGAGTTCTATTGTTTGTTTATTTTATATCCTATATAGTGTCATGTCTCCCAGGGAACAGCTTTGAACTGTATCATAGTCTTTCAGATTTTCATTTTTCTGTATATACAGCACATATGCTGTCACTTTCACATGCTCCTATTGTAAATATAGTGGCAAAGACATAACTGTGAACCTTAAAAAAAAAAAAAAAAAAAAAAAAAAAAAGTGTGGAGTTGACTTTTTATGGAATCATTTAATCATCGTTCATCGTTTTTTTGACAATGTCCTTCGACATGTGCATGTTATTTACAAGGACGTGATTTACAGTATGTGTTGTAGATAGTAAGCAAGCACTGTAAATAGTTCTTTTTTAAGTCATTCATATTGGGATTTAGGTTTATTTTGTTTGTTTTTTACACATATGTGGTCATATACTGTATACTGTATCCTGGTCTTTTTCTGTTCCTCACCTCTTTCACATAGAAATATATTCTCTTCAGCAGAGACTATTTAGGAAACACAGACCTTATACAATATAAATCAGCATCTGTAAATTAGTAATTTATCCAAATAAGGGAATTTGTGATCGATTAAATTTCTATATATTGCTAAAATATTTACAACTTCTAATTTATAATGGTTTAATGCAACATATCAAATTGCCTGTGTGAAAGAGGTAATGTCTGTGTATCATTTACAAATATATTTACACTAATATAAAATTTATACAAAGTTATACAAAGAATTAAATGTTTCCAAAAGATTTTGCGTAGCCATCAAGTAAAAAGCCAGTTGTTTGCCCTTTGAATCTAATACCCACATTCATCATTTACACCAATTAGCCATAACATTAAAACCACCAGGAGGTGACGTGATTAACATCGTTTAGCTCATTACACTGGCACCTGTCAAGACAAATTGAACACACTATTTTTTGGTCTGGTCCTGGAAACAGGGAAAATAGACAAGCCTAAAGATCTAAGCAAATTTGACAAAGACCAAATTGTGGTAATGCCTAGACAACTGGGTCGGGGTATGTCCTAAACAGTGGGTACTGTAAAAGTGTTCCTCGTATGCAGTGGTTAGTATTTATAAAAAGTGGTCCAAGGAAGGACAACTGATGAATTGGCACTTGGGACATCCGTGGCTTACTATCGTGTGCATGGAACAAAGGGTAGCCTCTTATAAGCCAATCCACAGAAAAGTTTAATGCCAGCTATGATAGAAAGTTGTCAGAACACACAGTGCATCAAAGCTCGCTGGGTATTTACACAGCCCCCAAATTGGCCGCTGTGCACATGCTGACCAATGTCCACTGCAAATGATGCTTACAATGGGCACATGAGCATCAAATTGGACCATTGAAAAATTTTAAAAGGCTCCCTGGTCCGATGCATCATGCACATGGCTGGGTTTGTGTTTAGGTTTTTGTGGGGAAAAGAAGGCATCAGGATGCATTATGAAAAGGCAATCTAATGCTCTGGGCAATGCTCTGCTGGGAAACTTTGAGTCCTGGCATTCATGTGGATTTTACTTTGGCATGTACTACATACCTAAGCAGTGGTGCAGACCAAGTACACTCCTTCATAGCAATGGCATTTTTTATCTGCAGTGGCCTCTTTCAGCAGGATAATTTGAAGGAAATTCCTTTCAAATTCCCCAGCTCTCAATACAATCGAGTATCTGTTGAATGTGCTGGACACATAAACCCGATCCAGGGAGATCCCAGCTCACAACAGTTTAATGATCTGCAGTTAATATCTTGGTTTCAGATATCACAGCATACTTTCAGAGGTCTTGTGAAGTCCATGCCTTGACAAGTCAGAGCTGTTTTTGCACAAGTGGGAGATAAACAATATAAGGCAGGTGGGTTTAATGTAACAGCTGATCAGCATATGTCTTGTTAGACATTTCTTTAACTGAATTTCCTACCTTTTTCATTATGATCAATGTAAAAGTTGCCTATTTATGCTAAGGTGAAAAATTGGCACCAGTATCATCTACATGTCTGTTTATAGAGTCCAAATTATTATATACTATGTGAGTCTGTCATATGAATTCCAGAGCACATGACCTAAACAAACCAAAAAGAGTTTAGATTTAGATTTAGTTTACTTCATTATTTTGCACTTACCTAGGTTGTTTTCTTTAGGAAAAAAATGAAAGTGCATTGTAAATTTTTTGACTTTTTATAGTTACATTCATTTTTTGGAACATCCATGAAACCGGCTAGTTCCAATTGAACCATGTCTATAGTTTCTATAGACCCTAGTCCTTCACATTCAGTCATTCCATTCTTTCTATCGAGAAATAAGTAAGCTTGCCATGTAATAGAGAATCCAGAAACCTGTCCCTGGTTTTTAAATACAAAAGATATAGCTTTACCTTTACCTGAATGTTATGTAGTGCTAACACTCCTTCCAAATATTCTATATAATTGTCTCTAAGACACGATTGGTTACAATTGTTGTATAATTTAACAGCACTGTGTTGTATTGAATAGTAAGATATTTAAAAAAAAACATGAATGTAACCAAAAATATGGCTAATATATCCTTCCAATTGTGACTCTTCCTTTGCCAACTGCATAGGGTTTGCATAAAATCTGAAGGACACAGATCTCACAGGGGATATTAGATTATTTTGGTTTGACTCTAGTATTCACACCGGTCAATCATAACAGGGTTTAGATTAAACAAACTAAATACCATATACAGTACACACACTGCTCACTTGAAAATGAACAGCAGTACATCTGCTCATTTATGCAATTATGTATGCTTTTATTCATTAGTCACATTTATTTTTTTTTTTGTTCTGTGATGCTTTTCTGCTCAGCATGGTCGTAAAGAGTTCTATTTTATGCTCCCGTAGCCTTTCGGTAATCTCTATCCAACCTTTCCATTTTCTCGGATTTTTCTCATCAACAAGATATTTCCACCCACAGAACTTTTTTTTCCCTAAATTTGGATGTTTGATGTGAATGCTAATTGAAGATCCTGACCTGTATCTGCATCTGTTAGACATTGCGCTCTTGCTGCATGACTGGTTAAATGCATGAATGAGCAGTTGTACAGGTGTTGTACAAAATGTTTTTTTTTTTAAAGTGCCCGATAATGTAAAAAAAAAAAAACACTGATATATATAATAACAAATCTGTTTCTGGATGATGCTACAAACACATCTATAACAACAACTGATTTTATAACCACTAACATATTGAGAGGATTTTTATATTTTGTAAAATTTATATCATGAAAGCCCATGTTATTTATTTTCAAACCATTCAAATATTTTGTTGTAACCATACTGCTGATTCAGCGGCTCTGCTTTTACTTACTAAGCTTTTACTTACTTACTAAGTAAGGCTTGTTTATAGTATCCTTTTTTCTACTTTACTACAATGCACTTTCTTTTTTTTCTTTCTTTTTTTTTTGACTGATGCAAGCCTCATGTAAACAAGTTTGCCTCAGGTTTACAAGTTGGCCTGTATTCCGTTTTAATTATCACAATCTCTCCTAGCAAGCTATTTCCTGCCAAAAAAAAACCCTCATTGCCTACATGCATGAGCAGCAATACATGCGTGCTGAAGTCAGCATGTAATTACAGTTTAACAGACAGAAAAGCAGGACTGACATTCATAACTCAATATACCTTTGCTCATTAAAGCTTGGCACTTTTTTTTTTTTTTTTTTGCATGCTCGTTCATCACAACCCGCCATTAATCAGTAACTGTAGCGTATTCATGTGTTTTCTTTTTTTGCATCTTACACTTGCTGATTTATTGCTCTACAAACTCGCACTGTATGGGAAAATACAAAGATTAAGGTTAGGATTAGGGGCAGGTTTTAACCATTATTCAGGATATTTGATTGGACAAATGTCAGCTCTCATAATTGTAAAAGTAGTAGAATGAAACTATTATAGAAAATCCTACAGTAGGTTCACACTAGCAAGTGACAAGTCACTCACGAGTAGTTCATACTGTAGTGTCTCCTGTTTGCACAGTTGTTGCTTGCAGCTGATAAATAAGAGAAGACAAAACTGTATGCAAGTCTATAGCTAGCTAGTTAAATACATTTAAAGGGGGCACTAATTGTTTAAGGCTAGGCTTGGTAGGACTTGTCTTGGCTGATTAGCAAAGTAGAAAGCTGAATGTACATACAACTAAACAGCCTTAATATAAAAGGGAAAAACATTGATTAGCTGGTTAAAGTGGCAGTTGTGAAGGCTGGGATATATAAGGCAGCCAGTGAACCGGCAGTTCTTTAAGTTGGTGTTTTTTGGCATCAAGAAAAAATGGCCAACTTTGACAAGTGCGATGTATATTCACCAGAGGCAGCCAAAGCCTCTGTTACTTTCATGCAAGCTTTATTTTTTGTTGCATGTTTATGAACATTCTCATTTGGAAAAATGGTTGAGTGGAAATGAATAAAAGTTGAATCACACACCATAGGTTTTTCTGAAGAATCATTAGGAATGGGAAGGTTGATTGGATTTCTTACTTTTTCTTGTAATGGCTAATATGCTTACAGTTAAGGAATTCTATAGTTACACGCTCAAATGCTCAGATTCGACATGTTGCTCATTTTGGCACTTTGTCGCTTGTTAGTGTGAACCAATTTTACCTCAGCAAGATCTCAACCGCAAATATAATAATTCAGCTCTTACAAAAAAGTTGCTAGGGGATGTGATTAGCAGTCATTTTTGGGCATCACCTTGTTTCTTTTCTATGAAACACAGGCTTGTAAAATATAGACATGCTAAAGGAAGAAGAGTGCAAAGGATATTTCAAAGTTTATTTGTTTTCTTTTCCTGTCATTTTCTGAGCTATTTTCAGTGAAGACCTTGAAGAGTTCATGTATGCCAACAATCTATTGGTGCCAACAAGGTAGCATTTATACCTTAAGGAGTCTGCTTTAATTCTGCATAGGCTAATACAATATAAATTATTGTCCGGAAAACCTGTTAGCATCTGTCACAGTCTTTTATGTTTAGAATGTGTTGTGTTCAGGCTAACATTTGTTCTTTACAAGGTTTTCCAAATTGCTTTCACTTGCTCGCTTTTATTTTTCAGTTTGTTTTTCTCTATGTTTTTTTCCCCCCTCCTTTTATCTGACGTAATTGGCTCCACTTCAGTGGACATAATTTCTTGGTACAGAGCAACATTTATCAAAAGACTGATTGGAAATGTAAAAAAGTCAGAGGAGCAAAAAAGCTCCTGGTTGGTGGTGTTTATTGCAAATCGTTTCAACGGGCAACTGCATGGTTCATGACTACTGCTCAATACCATCTTTAGTTCAGCATTTCTATTAAAAAACTGTCATTTTGAAATTGTTTCAAATAAATGTATTTTTGTACATCGACTAATAAGATTGTGATTGTAAATTGTCGATTTTTTGTGTCCAAAAAAAAAAAATAATAATAATTGCGCACGTCACACTGACGGCCATTTGATATCCATGAGTATCATTGTCATATACAGCACAACAGTTTAATTGCAGTTACTTCTCATTTGCGCTTGCTGTCTCCCTTTCAATATTTCCTGCAGGAAAGTTGATTTAGAACAACAAAAGGTGAATGTTGAACATGTCGATGTAATTGAAAAAGTATTTGATATGTTCCATTAAAGTCACTGGATCTGTTGTTTCTCTTCATCCTACTGCCACTAATAAGAAATTGGATAAAAATAATTTAATATGCATATTCTATTCAATTTTGGTTTGTGTCAGCCCTATTAATATGTATTTACAGGGCAGCAAAAAAAAATCCACATGCACACTAAAGATGATGTGCTTTATTCTCTATAAAGCGCAACCATTTAATTATTATATTTTATTGATTAATTCATGAATGGTATCAAACTTATTTCCATTTGTAATTCTATTTTTATGTCACGGAATAATACCTAAAAAAAATTATTTAGTATATGAAATAATGTGTTTTTTGACACGGAAGGGCAAGAAAGTTCAAAATCTTGGTTAAATACAATTTTTGAGATATTAAGAACACATATTGTCTATTACATTAATAAATTCATCCATTTATTTACTTACCTACATCTATATTTTGATCGATTGGTCTACTGGCTTCAGGACATTTGAGAACCTCTGCCCTACGAAATGCTCAATACACAACATAACCTAATGAATAAAAAGCTTTTTTTTTTTTTATTTGCTATTATAATAACCTCCACTTACCCATGTAAACCATATCTTGGAGCTCATTTTGTACACAGGGACATTGTCATGCTGGAACAGATTTAGGTCTCATAGTTCAAGTGAAGGGAAAATTAAATGCTACCACAACCAAAGACATTCTATACAATTGTGCCCTTCCAACTTTGTGGTAAGATTTTGAGGAAGAACCACATGGCAAAAAAAACAACAACAACAAAAATAACAGGTTTCCAAATACTGTTGTGCATATAGTGTATGTGTTATACACTGCACTTTCCTATTCTAAATGTGCTACATATTACTGTTTCCTAATTTGTAGGGAAAATTGTACTGAACATTTTGCACTATTGAAACTGTCACTCAGAGGAGATTTAATGATTTCTATTATTCTGATGCTGGGTGGTCAGGAATGAATGGGTTTTTAGAAGTGTACATGGGTTAACTTCATGTAGGTAAATTGCATAGCATAATGCATGCAGACACAATGTGAAATGTTCTAACTGATGATTAAACATCTCACTCCAATGGTTCACTCTTAGGGTGCCACTTTGCCTCCAGGCAACGCTCCTCTGGGTGACGTGCGTCATTTAAATTTGACGCCTTGCTGCTGTGCTCAAAAGCTCACTTCAACTTCGACCAGTTTTCATGGCAAAAAAAATCCCAAAATAAAAAAAAAATAAAAAGAAGTCCTCATATGTAGAAAAGCAAAGACACATTTTCTCCAGTTTTTTCAGAAAAAAAAAAAAAGACCAAAGCCAGAACATGCTTTTTGACTTGTATTTAGATATATACACTAGGTTTAGTTCTATACTTGGATTATTCATGAGATAATACAAAATGTAAGAGATTGTGCAATAAGTGATCGGTAAAGTCAAAAGAAAACCACATAGCAAACACGTTCAATTACAAGATCTAAAATATTGAGACAATAGAAGCTTATTGGTTACTGGTATTGCTAGTAGCCAAGACATACAAAAAAGAAATATGCACACTGTTCTAAATGTTTAACTGAAAAATCACTTAAACACACACTAAAGCCATCTTTGTTTAATTGAAAAATAATGCTTGATTGAAAAGAAAAAAAAAACCTGCTTCAGATTCAGTTGCAACACTTTTATATTAAATAGCGTGTGTGCATAGTTTTTACAGTTTTTCCACATATTTCACTGGGTTTTCATTTGACAGCACATCATGTTAAAAACTGAACCCAGTTATGGGGTAAATTGCATCATTTCTGTCCTTGCATTAGACATTTATTTATAATCAATTGAACTGAAGTGCGCTGTATATTTCATCATTTTTGTTGCTGTTTTCTGTTGTTGTTTTTATTTTGAATTTGACTTTGCCTAAGTGGCATCTTTTATGAGCACCAAATGTAAAAAAAAGTTGAATGATGTCATCATCTGAAAATGTGTGTTGAGAATGTCTTTAGCATAGAGTGTTTGCTGTCCAGCAAGTGCAACACAAGCTCTCACGTCTATACGACTGCAAAACACGTTTCTTTCAAAAACTTCAAAGAAATATACCCTATCTGTCTAATCAAATGGTAATTAGATGTAACTATATGAGGAAATACTGACTCAGTAATCAACAGCCGGTAAGTAAAATAATTCCCTCAAGCACAGTCTTAATTATCACAGAGGGACTGGTATAGCACAGAGGTAAACACAAACACAAACACTCTCTCTCGCTCTCTCTCTCTCTCTCTCTCTCTCTCTCTCTTATCGCTTCTGGCTGTCCTGTTGTTCTACAGCCTATGACAGTTAGATTTACTATAATTTGACATCTTGTGCTCATGAAATCAGCAGACGTTGCTACATCAACAACTGTAGCACTGCAAATACGAGAGAGCAGCCTTCTCTCTCCATCTCTCCCTCTGATTGGGACCAGAAATCTGCTGCAGTGTTTGATGAAAGACCCTTGTCACAAAAGATGGCAGCACTGTCATTTTAGAGCTCTGCCCATGGGATTGCTTTCGCCCTCCTTTCATTCCACTTTATTTCACGTCCCCGCTACTTCTATTGTTGGCCTTAAATGCAGCAACTTTTTGACAGATTGGACTTGGGCATATACTGGATATGCCGACTTACAAACAAGGTTCATTTGTCTCCATTCGTGGTGGAAGCAAATATGAAACTTCATTACAGCACAGACAGAGGCATCTTAAGCTTCAGCCCTGAGATGTCAGCATGAAAGGTTATGTTAAAGAAGCTTATTTTTGATTAAAAAAATAAATGAAAATTGAAAAATGATAAATGATAAAGTGTGGTTTTGAATATCTTATAGCATTATGCAGTTCAGGTTGGAAGCAGATCACTACATTGCGATCATTAAAGATGTATTGGAATTCAAAAGCAAATAGATTATGTAAGAATGGCTTATTTTAGTCAATATAAATACACCCATTAAATCCTATTGAACATGGTGTGGTATATGTTACATGATTTCAATGCACAACATGGAGTCAATGAACCTCCCGTCATTAGGCAGAGGAGGTTTGCATCTTCAGAATTCTTTAAAATCGTGTAATGCATACCTAGCCATTAATTATCCTTAACATAGACCTCACCATTTTCACCAATCATGCTCATTGGTCAAAATTGACAAGTTAAAACTGCTGTTGAAGTTTGCTGTTCAAAACTGACTGAATGACAGATATAAATTGGTTTTGTTGTATATATAGAAAAAATTATATTTTGTTATTTATTATACAGATTGTTAAATAAGGAGGACGACACACGTTATAAACTGTTTCGACCATATAAATTGCTGATTATAACACAAAATCAGTCATTTAGCTAAATAAGTTAATTAGAAAATCTCTGCTGTCTTACAAGGTAAGCAACTCTAAGTGCATGTTTCTGTGTTTATTAGGGATGTGCATCTCCATTACTGAGGCCGATGCGATTCGCAACTTAATGCATAGTCAGTGATACGTTACAATAAAAATACATATGAAACAGCTACTGATGTGATGCAATATGATTCACCACATTTCGATGCAGTGCGATTCGATTTCGATTTGATTCAATGCAATTGAATGTAAAATACGATGAAAAAGAAAAAATATGATGTTATGCCATTCCGTATGGTATAGATAGTTTAATTTTATTATATCTTGGTTCTGACAGACAGCAAATCAAAAATATACTTAAGTGCCTTCTGACTTCTAATGCAAAGACTTTCACAAACAGGCCTTTGTAGTGCAAAAAAAATGTAAATATATTCAATAAAACCAGATGTTCTTTTCCTGTTTTCCAGCTCTCTGCCATGTTAATCTTTATTCTATGTGACTCTCAGGACACGTCTCAATCTTTGTAGTGTTATGTAGCAGCAGCGGTGCTGAGAGAACGCGCTCGAGAAACATTTTAGCGAAGAAAAATCAATCTACATATAAAATAAACTTTCTTTCAGCTTCTCCCATTAGGGGTCGCCACAGCGGACCATCCGCATGTTTGATTTGGCACATGTTTTTACGCTGGATGCCCTTCCTAACGCAACCCTCCCCATTTATCCGGGCTTGGGACCGGCACTAGGGCTTGTGCAACCCTAATGGCTGGGGTTGGTTTAAATATTGGTCACAAATTATTTGTCAGTTTCTAAATAATAAAAGCATAGGGTCCCTGGTGGTCTAGTGGTTAGGAAGCGGCGCTCTCACCGCTGCGGCCCGGGTTCGATCCCCGGTCAGGGAACCAACCCCAGCCATTCTTAGTGCCGGTCCCAAGCCCGGATAAATGGGGAGGGTTGCGTTAGGAAAGGCATCCAGCGTAAAAACATGTGCCAAATCAAACATGCGGATGATCTGCTATGGCGACCCCTGATGGGAGGAGCCGAAAGAAAGTTAAATAATAAAAGTATAATGGATCTACTAATAATTATATATAAATAAATGTGCTTTGCTTTACAAATGCTATCTTGTATCTAATGCACATTTTTTTATTCGATGCATCACATCGTTAACTTTTATGCCGATGCACCGATGTGAATCTGCGAATCTTACCCTCCCTAATGTTTATAATTGGTTAGAAGGCAGTTCAGTAAAGATCATGCTGTAAGTAGAAGATAAATCCATGACTAGATGTGCAATACATGTTTTTAATGCAAGTTATGGAGGCAAGGAACCACCTGAATCTGGAGGAGAGTCACCTGGAGTTTTGTGTGTTGTGACCATGCTTGTTCCTGGTCTTGTAGATAACCAAAAGCAAGCTTCAAAATCAATCCAGGAGAATCCTAGCCGTTAGGGATGCACAAGCCAGTGCACTCTTAGTGCCGGTCCCAAGCCCAGATAAATGGGGAGGGTTGCGTTAGGAAGGGCATCCAGCGTAAGAGTATGTGCCAAAACATGCGGCTCATGAATACGGATGATCCGCTGTGGCGACCCCTAAAGGGAGAAGCTGAAAGAAAGTTATTTAGGTTTATTAATAAATATATTTATGTTTTTGGGCTTGTTCATTTTTTAGCAGGCAGACCTGATAAATATTCACCAGACATCTTTATATGGAAATAAAACTCTCAGAGATGCAAGCCTTTTTGATCAGTTAGTACCACCAGCCTCAGGCTATATGTCAAACTGGATATTCACTATTTATCATTTGGCTATACCAAAGGAAAACTAGGAATGCCTTTAATTACTGATCACTGGGCAGACAGAGTGCTTAAAAAAAAGAATATTGCAATATCAGCTCTTACTTGCATCTTAATAGAGCTGCCAAGGAAACACTTTCAAAGTATCATTTAGTTCTGACAGTTTTTGATAGTTTCTGTGTTCGCACTTAAAAGGACCAGTCATTTAATTTCCTTTATTAGATTATGGGATGTCAGGCTATCCAAAAAAGTCTGGGCTTAAGTAGAATCAAGCATAATTAAATGTGACAGTTGATCTAGCACTAAAAATCCAGTTGACAAAGATGATTTCTTATAGTCGAGCTCATGTGTTGCATTGTTTTGCAAAATAAGCACATTGGAATTGCAAGGATGCTGGTTATATATAAAAGCCTGAACTCAGATAGTGAGAATCTTTCACTTAGTTTGACATCATGCTTTATATAGTAATAGTGATAATAAATTGATTTATTTTCATGAAATCCTATCCTACCAGACAAGGGGAATAATAAAACGTCTTTGACCAACATTAATTCAAGTCAATGTAAAAGAGTTTAGAAACAGTGTGTCAGTTTGTGGGAAATAGAGTATTCAACCATAGTTCTATGATATTGAAGACCAGGAAATATCATCATTGTGAATTAGTGAGAATAAAGTTGGATTTGATCTAGCGTGGTCTTCAGCTATTCAATCTTGAAATAAATCTTTTTCCCATTACCCATGTCCCCATTCCCATCTAATGTCATGTGAAATGGCATGCATACTAGGCCATGCATACTGATCCACAGCTGTTTGCTGCCACACGTGGCACGGCTGTTCCCCCTCGAGGTGTTTCACAAGTGACCCAGAAATGTCAAAGATGTGCATCATTAGCATCATATTCTCAACCTTTCCACTCTCAAGGATCACACACCAAGGGAGACTAAATTAAAGAGTGAAAGGTGTTTATATTAAAGAGTAAACACAGTTACCGTCATTGAACCGAACTTGTCTTCCCCAAGGCTATGCTAAGCTCTATTATTTCATTGAGTGTACCATGACAGCTCTTGAACGCTTTTGATAGTCAGATGCCCGAATGACTCCAACCAGCATCTGTCCTTTCGCTTTTAATTCTGGCCTTGGCAACAAGCATACGGAGCCTGTCGAAAGCTATTGTGCTCAGACCTCCTATCATCCTCTCGCTTTGCTTTGCTTTTATTGTAATTGGATTTGTGATCATCAAGCTTCACTACTCATGCTAATTGCAAACATAATGGTTAAATAGCCACATGTTACCCTCCCAAAAAATAAGCAGATATGGACTATTGCTAATAATATTAACATTTTTAAAAGATTTGTAAGATATGTGTTATGTTGTTAGAGCTGTGGTGTTGGGTGACTGGTTGCAAATGCTCTGGAGCCACCACTCTATGAATTATATGCCATCTATAGAGGATAATTCGAAGGGTAAGTGATGGCTAAAGATAGGAGCATGGTCTGACCTTTTACAGTGATATGGCTAGGTTAGACTCATTTATTATAGTGAAGTGGCAGTCTACAATGGAGCAAAATGATAATGTAGATATCCAAATCTGTTATACAGCCTGATCCTCACTGGATATAAAAGGAACATCCATGTGTTTTCTAGCAAACTATGAAAAAGTCAGAGCTAGCATACCGATATGTTACATCAAGTATGCTGGCTAAGAACAAGGAAGAAAACCAATGTTATTCTGCAAATATAGTACACACTGAAGCATTGCTACAACCATGGGTATAGAGAAACATAACTATGCAGTGCTTTGTACGTGATTTATATTTTGAATTGCACATGGATTGACATTATTCATTTGGTGGAGGATAGGGAGAGTACACAGATATACAGTGCATTAAGAAAGTCTCCAGATGGCTTCAAATTTTCGTCAATAACGTTACTTTATGCAAATGTATTTTCTTATCTTTTTACAAATATCCCCCGTGCTCATGCTATACCTAAGCACATTTTGATTAAATTACTTTGTGCAAAACCTCGATTCATGTTCAGGTTGATTGCAGAGAATCACTATACTGCTATTTTCAGGTCTCTCAAGAGATGCTCAACTGCAGACTCTGGCTTGGGCAAGGACATTCACAGAATTGTCCTGAAATGAGTCCTGACTTGTTTGAGGTCCTGAGAATGTTTTAGCAGCAAGATCAGATTATCTTTCCCTCAATCCTGACTAACCTTCTATTCCCTGCTGCTGAAACAAACTTCCTCACAGCATGAAGCCACCACTGAAGCCAGCACTGGGGTTTACTGATGAAAGGTATTTGGCCATGTTCAACTAGATGTAATGTCTGAGTTTTATGTAGTTCCTTACAGTTCTTTATGGGTGTTTTGGCAAACTGCAAACTGCAAACTGCCTGTGACTTAGTAATAGTTTCCATCTGGCTACACTAGCATAAAGTCCTGATTAGAGGCCACAATTTAATATTTTATAGCCACATGGTCAGAAATTGTTAAGATACCAGAACTATGGCCATGGACTGTGCAACCTGAGCCTGAAGATTAAGTTGGGGGACAGCATACAGCGCTTTCTGATGATGACTTGGTAGGAACCATCAACTAATGATTATTCTGATAGGGTCTGCTGGTTTCCACGTCACAATGTCAGCAACTCTACTACATCCCTAGTGCATCATTCCAAGAGTTATATAAACTGTAATATTCATGTCCATGCTTAGGTTTTAGTTGCCACAATGGTTTAATTCAATTGATTTCTCTGTCTTACTTATTTAAAACATGTCGCTGTGCTATTGATTACTAGAAACCTAATTTGTGGCTTTAATATAACTCATGACCACACCTTAATAGAAAACCACCTTCAGCATGTGCCTGGTTTGTATTAGAAAGAAAATGTGCTGTATGTATGAAGATTTGGTTGTCGAATACAGAAATCACATCTTTTATATATATATATATATATATATATATATATATATATA
>JAAIIK010000020.1:3700913-3711472 GCA_014706435.1 Silurus glanis
AGCACCCCATATTGACAGAAAAACACAGAATTGTTGACATTGTTGCAGATTTATTAAAAAAGAAAAACTGAAATATCACATGGTCCTAAGTATTCAGACCCTTTGCTCAGTATTTAGTAGAAGCACCCTTTTGCTCTAATACAGCCATGAGTCTTTTTGGGAAAGATGCAACAATGTCAACAATTCTGTGTTTTTCTGTCAATATGGGGTGCTATGTGTACATTAACGAGGAAAAGAAATGAACTTAAATGATTTTAGCAAATGGCTGCAATATAACAAAGAGTGAAAAATTTAAGGGGGTCTGAATACTTTCCGTACCCACTGTATATATGGATGT
Organism: Silurus glanis; assembly: GCA_014706435.1. NCBI lineage: Eukaryota > Metazoa > Chordata > Actinopteri > Siluriformes > Siluridae > Silurus > Silurus glanis. The sequence goes on from JAAIIK010000020.1 coordinate 3,701,251, forward strand.
ATATGGATGTATATGGGTGTGTGTGTGTGTGTGTGTGTGTGTGTGTGTGTGTGTGTGTGTAGCAGAGAGTTGACATGTAATCCAAAATAAACTTACCTTTGTTTGAGCAGTTAATTGTATGTTTGTCTTATGGTGTTTGTTACATTTTTCCCCATCACCATTTTCACAGGATTGTTAACTTTCAGCAGAAGTACAGATCCAATTACATCTCAAAAAACATATAACAGAGATGAGCTTTCCCAACTGTTTAGAGATTGGAAACAGTAAATATTTTCAGGCATTGCATGAGAAATAAGGCCACTATGGTGCACATGCAATTCTGATCTACAGACATTAGACAGATACACAGGAACTGGCAGCCATTTTGGATTTGGAATCCTTACTGATTTAGCATTATGTGATTTATGGCAACTAAAAATATAGGGCAGTCTGATTCCTTCCCCAATGGACCTCCAATAGCTTTTCTTGCTGTTCCCATTTCTGACCACTAGGTGCAATTATAACGCTATTATGCAGTCACCATGCTGACTCAAAATGCTTATTAGAACAAGGTAAAAAACGTACAGCGTGAGTGAGTCTTTTTTTGTTAAAAAGTAGTATGTAGACTTTTAATTAATATAGATAATAGATATAACTTTAGTTGTTTTGTTCTCCGTTTCCCCTAAATAGCAGCTGTGTTTTCTGCAAGTACACCATTGTTGACAATGAACCGTATGTCTGCTTTGCCAATCCTTTAAGGAAGACAAGTTCATTAATATCCACCATTTTGGGTGGCAGGAGGTGTTGTGCCTGAGAGACTATGGATTGCTGTAGCATTCTTTCCCATCTAAATCCTGAATGCTCTGTAAACAGCAAGCTAGTGATGCATGCGCTTGGCTTTAGGATGGATAAGTCCCTCTGGGCATTTGTTCAGAGATAATAGATGAGCTCAGTGGCATCACAAGGACAGCAGGATTATTAGTGAAGTTTTGGCACAAGTACTCCTTCTAAATGGGTAGACATGATGAATTGTCCATGTTCCAAGAGAAGCATAATGATGTTAATGAAGTTGATAGTGGTATTAGTGATGGCGATTATGATAGCAGTGGCACTGCTAGTAACAATCATAGGTGAATGTATATGCTCATAATCGTAATAGCCTTGATTTTTGAGATGAAGCATAAAGTGTATGAATAATAAATCTACTATAATCTCTCATTTGGAATAATGTACCTCTTTCATAGTCTACAACAATAAATGTTGTAATAACGTCTCTTTAATTACTGTTCATTCAAGAGCCTCATCTAATTAACAGCTTTCACATATACCAAGCCTCTCTAAATGTTATGCATCATGTTACTGAAGGAATTTCACTTACTTCCAGAGCTAATTAGGTTTTTAATATTAATATACCTTCATTTAAATGCAGAAACCTTCTGTGGATTAAATTATGTAGCTGGTCAGTTATTTGACAAATTGAAAGGTAAAGAAATTGAGGTTAGAAGTTTGGCTCATTTAAACATTAGATTGTTGATACAAAATGGATGACTTAACTCCAATGAAGATCACTTTAGCAGTTTTTTTATCCAAATATATCAACTCAGTTTAAAGAATCTAACTTGACAACCATTAGAAAAAATAGAATGTAACCATGAGGTTTATGAATAGGAACTTCTTCTTTCGGCTGCTCCCATTGAGGGTCACCACAGCGGGTCACTTGTCTCCATACCCCCTGTACTCTACATCTGTCTCTTTCAAACCGACTACCTGCATGTCTGTCCTTGCCACATCCATAAACCTCCTCCTTGGCCTTCCTCTTTTCCTCCTTCCTGGCAGCTCCATCCTCAGCATTCTCCTAACAATATACCCCATGTCCCACCTCTGCACAAGTCCAAACCATCTCAATCGGGCTTCTGTCACTTTGTCCCCAAAACGTCCTGCATGCGCTGTCCCTCTAATAAACTTGTTTCTAATCCTGTCCATCGTCGTTACTCCCAATGAAAATCTCAACATCTTCAGCTCTGCTAGCTCCAGCTCCACCTCCTGTCTTTTACGCAATGCCACTATCTCTAAACCATACAACATCGCAGGTCTCACCATAGTCCTATAAACTTTCCCTTTCACTCTTGTAGATACCCTTTAATTACAAATCACTCCTGTCACTCTTCTCCACCCACTCCACCCTGCCTGCACTCTTTTCTTCACTTCTCTAAGACATTCTCCATTACTTTGGACTGTTGACCCCAGGTACCTGAACTCCTCCACCTTCTCCACCTTATCTCCCTGCAACCACACCACTCCACTGCCCTCCCTCTTATTCACACTCATGTACTCTGTCCTACTCCTACTGACTTTCATTCCTCTTCTCTCCAGCGCATATCTCCACCTCTCCAGGCTCTTCTCAACCTTCTCTGTACTCTCACCACAAATCACAATAACATCCGCAAACATCATAGTCCAGGGAGACCCGTGTCTGACCGATCCTTGATGCAGTCCAACCTTCACCTTGAACCGTCTGTCGTTCCTACTGTACACTTCACTGCTGTCACACTGTCCTCATACAATACTGTCCTGCACCACCCTCACATACTTCTCTGACACACCTGACTTCATCATACAATACCACAACTCCTCTCTCGGCACCCTGTCGTACGCTTTCTCTAAATCCACAAATACACACTATGCAACTCCTTCTGACCTTCTCTATACTTCTCCATCAACATTCTCAAAGCAAATAATGCATCTGTGGTGCTCTTCCTTGCCATGAAACCATACTGTTGCTCACAGATGGTCACCTCTTCTCTCAGCCTGGCTTCCACTACTATTTCCCATAACTTCATGGTGTGACTGATCAACTTAATTCCCCTGTAGTTACTGCAGGTCTGCACATCTCCATTATTCTTTAAAACCGACACCAGCAAACTCCTTCTCCATTCCCCAGGCATCCTCTCACCTTCCAAAATTTTGTTAAAAAATCTTGTTAAAAACTCCACTGCCATCTCTCCTAAACATCTCCATGCTTCTACTGGTATTTCTTCTGGTACAACCGACTTTCCACTCTTCATCCTATTAATTGCTGCCCTCACTTCCTCCTTACTAATTCTATCCACTTTCTGCTTTACCATCTCCACACCATCCAAACTTCTCTCTCTCTCTTTCATTTTCCTCATCCATCCATCTGCTCAAAATACTCCCTCCATCTTCTCAACACACTCTCCTCACTAGTCAACACATTTCCATCTCTATCCTTTATTGCTCTAACTTGCAGCACATCCTTCCCAGCTTTCGCCACATCCCTCTTTTCTTGCTGCCGCATCTCCTTGTATTCCTGCCTACTTTTCTCATCACTCTGTCGATCCCAATTCTGTTTTGCCAACCTCCTTTTTCTTATACTCTCCTGCTCACTTCCTTATTCCACCACCATGTCTCTTTGTCTTCCTTTCTATTTCCAGATGTCACTACAAGTACCTTTTTAGCTGTCTCCCTTATCAGTTCTGCAGTAGTTGCCCTATTAGCCAGCACCTCTTCACCACCACCGAGCCCCTTTCTGACCTCTTCCCTGAACCTCACACTACAGTCTTCCTCCTTCAGTTTCCACCATCTATTTTTTCTTTCGGTCCTCGCTATCTTCCTCTTCTTCTTCACCTCCAAAACCATCCTACAGACCACCATCTGATGCTGTCTAGCTACACTGTCCCCTGCCAACATCTTACAGTCTCCAATCTCCTTCAGGTTGCAGCTCCTACATAGAACATAGTTCACCTTTGTGCACCTTTCTTCACTCTTATACATCACCCTATGATCCTCCATCTTTTTAAAATACATATTTACCACTGCCATTTCCATCCTTTTAGCAAAATCTTCCACCATCTGCCCTTCCACATTCCTCTCCTTTAGGCCATACCTACCCATCACCTCCTCATCACCTCTGTTCCCTTCACCTACACGCCCCAATCACCAATCATTCATTCCTAGGTACACCTTCTACCACTTCATCTAACTCAGAATTTTTCCTTCTCCTCCATCTCACAGCCCCCTTATAAGAGCACTGCATAAGCACTGAGGACATTTATCATCACCCCTTCAACTTCCAGCTTCATGTTCATGACCCCTCAGAAACTGTCTTCACCTCCAATACACTCTTACTAAACTTTTCCTTCAGAATCACCCTGCACCATTTCTCTTTCCATCCACACCATGATAGAACAGTTTAAACCCACCTCCAATGTTTCTGGCCTTACTCCCTTTCCACTTGGTCTCCTGAACACACAACATATCTACCTTATTTCTCTCCATCATATCAGCTACCTCTCTCCCTTTACCAGTCATTGTACCAAGATTTAAAGTACCAACCCGAACCTCCACTTTCCTACACTTCTCCTTTTCCCTGCTGTCTCTGTGGATGTCTTCCTCCTCTCCTTCTCTTCCTTTGGCCAACAGGAGCCCAATTTCCACCGGTACCCTTTTGGCTAACAATACCTGTGGTGGTCGTTGGTAACCCGGGCCTCGCCCGATCCGATTAGAAATCACATTCACAAAAGTCAACATGCCAACAATTAAAAACAGAGATGGGAAGTAGTGAAGTACACTTTTTACTTTCACTCATTAAATTTTTTACACAAATAGCTTCTTACTTCTATTTTCTAAACAGGCTCGTAAAAGGTTTTTTTTATCTATTTGGTGACATGATCTATATTTTTTCTTCTCATTGTGTGCTGTTTTCAGTCCATTAACCTATTTCTTGTCATTGTGAGACTTTTTCAATCTACCACTGGTGTATCATTTCCTGGCTCTCACACACCACAGACGTAGGCTAGTTTACAAAGCAAACAACGAGCAAGTCAGAAGGCAACAAGAAGTCTGGGGTTAACGTGGATGAGACAGAGGGAGTCAGCGATGTAATCATGACTGAGAACGGCGACATTCCTGAAGACCTGATCATCATCATCTGTGTTGATTGTGTTCTATTTAGTGATTGTTCAGTCTGTGTATATTAATTAGATAGCAAAATTTTTAATTCTTGTGTATTAATTAGGGCTGTAAAAATGACGCATTGTTAACTCGTTAACGCAAATACATTTTTAACGACACTAGGGTTATTTAGGGACATTTTATTAACTCGTAATTAACACAGCACGCATTTCTGTTTGACCAATTTCATTTAAAAAATACAAATAAATAAATATAAGAGGCAAAATCAAAACTTTTAACGCAACACACATTTATTCATGGCGTCTTTTCTTTACTCAGATATGTAAAAAATAATTAACTCCATCAAAAAAAGAAAAAAAACATTGATTTAATGAAAAAACAATTACATGCAATACAATTCTTTGGGCAATTCTATTTTTTTTAATTATCTTATGCATGGTGTATGATACTGACAACAAAAATTATCTGATCCAGATTTTAATAAAGTTGATGGAAAACTATATTATTAATAATGATTTAATGCAAATTAGAATTTTTATAAAAAATAAATACATAATTTTGTTTTTTGTATTGATGTTTTGTATGGCAGAGCTTTCGGTAAGAGTTGTTTATTTGACCGGTGTCTCTTCTTTGTGACGTCTTATTATGCACTAAAAAGTTTAGAGAACACTTCCTGTTTCTATTCAAGAGAGAGGATGCTAATAGAAATGTGTAGGAAAAGTGCCACAAATTTTTTTTTCCACAACAATAAATGTTACAACAGAAGAGAAATTAAACAGGGCATGCAAGAAAATATTAAGGAACTTGGAACAGATGCAAATGCAGAGAAAATACACATGACATAGCTACAAAGCCATGACAAAGAAACACACAGCAACCAGAACTTAAATAGAAGTGTTAATTAGTTGCACCAGGAAGCAGATGTGTGTTATTATTAAAGTGGTCATGTGATGTGCTGCAGCTGATTGTAGAATAGTTCTGTACTGTTTCCAGTGCTCACATGTATGCTACACCATATGGATAAAAATTTGTGGCTGTGGCTGTGGAGATTTGTGCTAATTTATCCACAAACCATTAGTAAACTTGAGTACTGATGTAAGGGTAAGATACATGGGGAGCAGTCAGCTTTCCAATTCAACCCAAAGGTGTTCAGTAGGTTTGAGGTCAGAGGTCTATAGCAGGCCACACAAGATCTTCCTCTCCAAATCATGTAAACCATGAGGCATTATATGCTGGAGCTGGTATGGGTCTTGTAGTTTAAGTAAAGAGAAACTGTTTTAGTGGGGAGTGGTAGCTCAGTGGTTAAGGCGCTGGGTTACTGATCGGAAGATTGGGGGTTCAAGCCCTGATATCGCCAAGCTGCCACTCTTGGGCCCTTGAGCAAGGCCCTTAACCCTCTTTGCTCCAGGGGTGCCGTATCATCTCTGACCCCAGCTTCTGAGCAAGCTGGGATATGCGAAGAACGAATTTTACTGTGCTGTAATGTATATGTGACAAATAAAGGCTATTCTATTCTATGTAATACTAGCACATCCAAAGAGTTCTTATACAACTATTTGCCTCTGAATTTATCATTTACAGTTTCTGTAAGAACGTCTCTGGGTTACATATGAAAACGCGACTGTGCTGTCCATGCTTTGAAATAATATGTTTATTTATTCATATTAACTATTTATTAGTTTACTTATTTCAGTCAATATTGGACGTGGGTGGGGTGACGTCACAACCAGGAATTTTAAAATGCACATGGAGAGAACCCAGCGCCAGCTTCTGCATTAGAAAAGGAAGCGCTACAGGGATGCCGGCAGTGTGGCATAAAGATGCAGCATGCGTAACCCAGAGACGTTCCCTTTTAGGAACTCAAGCTCAATCACGCCAGACAGTTCAGTTTCTCCTGGTCTAGGGCCTGAAACGGAGGAGCGTAAAATGCCTGTAACCTCACGGGTCATGGCACTTTAGGTCGCACCGTGGTCCTCAGCATCCAGGTGCTGCTGAGAAAACGCATCATAAGAGGGTCTCTACCCAGAGACTGCCCTCGCCACGGGGGCATGATACGGCGAAATGTGGGACGCGTAGACTTTTAGGGTGGATGGAGCCAACCCTTTGGCGAACTGTCCTTGAAAGAATAACAGCACTGAATCAACCAGGCAGTAGACTGGATCCAAATGGTGGTGTTCACACCACGTGCAGAACAGGTGCCATCTCGCAGCATACAACCTCCTCCTGGAGGGAGCTCTGGAGTGGAGAATGGTCTCTACCACCTCTGTGGAGAGACCGGAACCTCTGAGCTGTGCTCCCTCAGGGGGCCACAGCCACAGCCTTCACAACTCCGGGCGAGGGTGAACTATGGCGCCCCCTGGCCTGAAAGCGGGGATCCCTCCTCAGAGGAATCTCCCAGGGAGGGTGTTTGAGGAGTGCTACCAGGTCCATGAACCATGTTTTGCCTGGCCACCTTGGAGCCACCAGGAGACGGACTTCGTCCCGGCGAACTCTCTCCAGAACTCCCAGAAGCAGCACGAGGGGGGGAAGCCTCGGCCATGCCTGAGCTGTGGCATCCAGCATACAGATCCACCTGGGCTTCCGAATTCTCTCCAAATCCGCTCCATCACGTAAGGATGGAGCCACCAACCCCTCGACAGGGTGTCTGCTGCTTCGTTCAACCGGACCGGGATGTAAGCTGCCCTCACGGATAGGAGCTTCCCCTGGCCCAACAGGAGGATCTGGTGCGCCAGCCTGTATAGGGAGACCTCCTTAATGGTTGATGTAGGAGACCACCGAGGTGTTGTCTGAACGGATCAGCACGTGGTGATCTCTGAGGTCAGGTAGAAAATGCTTCAGTGCTAGGAGCACGGCCAGCATTTCCAAGCATTTTATGTGCCACAGTAGATGGGGCCCCTACCCATAGACACCCCGTGAAGGACGCATCCGTTGTTAATGTAACGCGATGACTAGGGACTCCCAACATGGAGCCCTAAGATGGACCCAGCTGCCATGAGCCCTAGCAGTTTCTGGAACTGCTTGAAAGTGATGGGCTGTCCTTCTACGAATTTCCTGACAGCCATAAGCATGGACGCAATGCGGGCAGGGAAAAGCTGCGCGCGCATAGTGGTCGAATCCCATATGACGCCAAGATAGGTTATTCTTTGTAATTTAGAAAGCACAGAAGGCCAAGTGCAATAACAGTGGACCCAGCTGCCATGAGCCCTAGCAGTTTCTGGAACTGCTTGAAAGTGATGGGCTGTCCTTCTACGAATTTCCTGACAGCCATAAGGATGTACGCAATGCGGGCAGGGAAAAGCTGCGCGCACATAGTGGTCGAATCCCATATGACGCCAAGATAGGTGATTCTTTGTAATTTAGAAAGCACACGCTTTCCAGCATTCAGCCGAAACCCCAAATCCTTCATGAAAGCGAGAAAGACATCTCAGTGCCAGACCGCTAACTGCTCTGATCGAGCTAATATCAACAGTCTCTTATATAGTTGAGGATGCGAAAGCCCTGAAGTCTCAGGGAGATCAAAGCCACATCGACAGGGAACCACATATGGCTTTGAAAGTCAGGTGTCCCAATATTTTAGTCCATATAATAATTTGTTTTACAATATTTGCCAAATCACAGTGTTTGTATGCATGAATGGATGCAATTGGGGAAAAAAAGCAAGCTTTAATTAAAAAAACAGGTAGGAGGTGCCCATAATGACAGAATCAAGAGTGGGTAGTTCCACACGTTAGCAAAAATCTTTTATGGGTATACCGATCCATGATTTCCCATGAGTAAATGAGGCAACAAGTGAAGCAGGATAAATCACTCAAGGTAAAACAACAAAAACAAAAGCACTCTAAAGAAAGATCATATGCTTCTGACTATTCCGCTTATCATGGTTGAGGAATAAAACAAATTAAGACCCATGATTGGTATTTGTAATGGGAAAGTTTAATTAATGTTAACTGTGTGCAAATACTTTCGTGGGATTTTTTTTCTTTAGAGATAATCTCCATGTAAAATATTGATTGGATCTATGTGCAGTAATACACATATACATACAGTATATATATACATCCACCATCCACCAAACACCTTTTGAATGGAAGAGATCAGAGGTAATAAAATCTATAATAACTCAAATAATGCTCTTTACAGTTGTAGTGAGCAGAGACATCTCAGAATGCAGGACACGTCCAACGGGAAAGTAAGCCGATGTGGCCTACTGCTGCTCTCCGCCAAGAACAGGAATTTGGAGGCTTTCATGTGGCAAAGACCTGGACATTAACTGTTGATCATCTGAGCCCATGGACACCTCAAATTTCTGCTCTTTAACTGACAGGAGTAAACCCAACGAGGTCTTCTGCTGTTGTAGCCCATCTACCTCAAGGTTGATGTTTTATTTTATCCTGAGTTTTTTTGTAAAAAGTGTTTAGTTGGGATTCTATATCTTTCATAGTGACTCGAACCAATTGGTCTTTTTCCATTATCACCCACAGAACTGTTTCTCACAATATTTTTTTTTGTTTTGCACCATTCGATCAGGAGTTTCTGAACCTCTTGATCTGTATCTGCATGAATTTATGTTTTGAGCAGAGTTAATTTATCTTTAATTGATTATCTCCAAATGATTAATTTAACTACATTTTCCACTCTTTTATTTCATTTCTCTTATAAAGAAGACTCGATTTTCCTATTCTTTTATTTTTAATAAAATAAACTCAATAAATGAGGCATCCTTTTAAATTTTTATTTATTTATTTATATTAATTTTTTTTTTCAGTATTGATCACAGACAAGGCAGGTGGCAGTGAAAGTAGTGTTTTTTTTTAGATTGAAAAAGAAAGATAAATTACAGCATGTGCTACAAATGCTCCTTGGAACCCCCTTATGGCCACTCCAGAAACAATCTATTTGCACACTGTCAGTTAGAATATATAAAATTGTGCATATAAATCCTTGGCTTGTCACAATCATCAGGGATTCAGATGTGTGTTGAGAATAATGCTATTTTTAGGAGAAAAATTGTTGAGACTTGTAGTGTAATTGGCTAGAAAAAAGTGAAAAAAATAGACCAAATAATAGAGTAATCAAAATTATAAGAGTAAACAGAATAAACAAAAAAAAATGTTTTATAATACCATAGTATCTATTATATCTATTATCTAGTAGTATCATATTATCTAGTAGTATATTTTTTTATTCTTAAAATTAATAAGATAAAACAAAAATCCACCACTTGTCCTGCACAATGTCAATAATGTTTTTCTTCTTCTTCAATAATATATATATATATATATATATATATATATATATATATATATATATA
>JAAIIK010000020.1:3717848-3730327 GCA_014706435.1 Silurus glanis
ATATATATATATATATATATATATATATATATATATATATATATATACAGTGTTGGGCAACGTTACTTTTAAAAGTAATGCATTACAATATTGAGTTACTCCCCAAAAAAGTAACTAATTACGTTACTTAGTTACTTTTTATGGAAAGTAATGCGTTATATTACTTTTGCGTTACTTTTGCGTTTCTCTTTCACGCCTTACAGGTGTAACAGGTGTAATATAGATAATTGCCATTGAGAAATAAGTTATATTAGGGCAAAAGACGTCTTAAACATTTAAAATGTTTAATAACTTCTTAGAGAACAATAAGATGATCGACTAACTTTTGACCAGAATGCTGAACACTTTCCAGTCGCACTTCTGTACACTGCTTTTCAATCTGCCTTCGCCGTCAGGAATGTAACTATCGTTTATCTTCCCACAAAGAGCAAACGAGCTGTGAATTTGCTCTCTCTCTCCGCTGCGATGGCATCGTACATGTGTCTCCCACTGAAAACTTTTATTCTGAGCAGTCTATAGATCTGCAGTGGTGGAAAGTCGGCAAAAGTTTTCTATATTTCTGTCTCCATTTCCATATATGCAACATTGCATAATGTTACATATATTCAACATTATACACACACACACACACACACACACACACACACACACACACACATCTGTAGTGCTGTGCTTTGCATGCAGATGTTTGTTTGTTTTTTGTTTTTTTTGAAGTGGTATTTTTTGCAGTTGACAAGAGCTTTTCACCAACACATAATCTACACTTAACCATTATTCCTTTCTCCTTTTCCTCGTCTATTTCTAAATAATAAGAATACTTCCATTACAGTAATGTAATCCCTAGTTTGCCATCTCCGCTTCTGACCAGCTTCTGTTCCCGCGGCTCGCACGTATGAGTGCGCGATTCTACGTGACTACGTTCATTTTAATTCAGTATTTATTTTTTTATGCAAAATAATTTAACTGAAAAGTAACTCGCATTACTTTTTTTAAAAAGTAACTCAGATATTAGTGTGTAAATTTATAAAGTAACGCGCTACTTTACTCATTACTCCAGAAAAGTAATATTATTACGTAACGCACGTTACTTGTACCCCAACACTGTGTGTATATATATATATATATATATATATATATATATATATATATATATTTTTTTTTTTTTTTTTTTTTTTTTTTTTTTTTTTAACATTTTTAACAAATTAATTTGTTAAAATGTTTTTGACAAAGGTCATATAGTTGGATAATTTTATGGACAAAACTCTTCAAGTGTAGTCAACCTTAACATGAAATTATATACAGTAATGTTAATAATGTTGAACTTTTAAGAAAATGGCATTAATGAGATCAATAGAGTTTATAAATCTTAAATTGATGATCATACTAGGTACTTTTTAGTTTCTAGAATCAGGTCTATCTAAAAAAAAAAAAAAAAAAAAGTCAAACTGACTACATAATCTAGTACGCATTACAACCAAACTGTTTAGTGAGCATTTCAATTCATCCCAAAGGTGTTCAATATGGTTGAGGTCAGAGCTCTAGTAGGCCACTAAAGAGCTTCCACTCCAACCCATGTAAAACATATATTCATGGAGCTGGCTTTGTGCACAGGGGCATTGCCATCTAGTAATCTAGAACAGATTTGGGTCTCTTAGTTCAAGTAAAGGGGACATCCTATTCATTTGCCTCTGACTGTAGTAACAATTAGGGGAACAAACACATACAACCACACTCACATTTACAGAAACAAAAATAAGTATTTAGATCAATAAATTTAATATATTTATATCACAGAGCTAGAATGAAAAATTAAGTATTTTTAGTAAGTAATTTCTCATTTTTCTTCATATATATATATATATATATATATATATATATATATATATATATATAATATACAAACGGACAATAAAAATCACAAAACATTGTTAGCAGCACATTCATCTATCTAATGAGACTTGTCCTTCAGGTTCCTTTTCTTTTTATATTTATATATCCGAATTACACAAGATATTGGGAGAATTTATTTTCTTACCATCATAGTTTGAGTCTTTGATGCTTACAAAGCTCACTTGCTAAATGGGGTGAACTTCAGGTACTGACTATAAAATTCCACCATTATGAATCCAGTAAATGGGCCGGAAATGCAGGCACTGTTCTGAGAAGAATGTTGCTATGTTGTATGGTTTAGAAACAGTGGCACTGACTAAAAGACAGGAAGTGGAGCTGTTTGAGATTGAGATGGTTTGGACATGTGCAGAGGAAGGACATGGGGTATATCGGTAGGAGAATGCTGATGATGGAGCTACCAGGAAGGAGGAGAGGAGGAAGGCCAAAAATGAGGTTCATGGCTGTGGTGAGGGAAGACATGCAGGTAGTTGATTTGAAAGAGACAGATGTAGGGGACAGAGTAGTATGGAGATGGATGATCTGCTGTGGCGACCCCTAATGGGAGCAGCCGAAAGAAGAAGAAGAAGAAGAAGAAGAAGAAGAGGTACTGAGAAGGATGTGAAAATGTTGCAAATGCAAATGCAAAGAGCTCGTTCACTAACTAATTACCTAGACAATATGAAGCAGGTGTGTTAGAGACTAGGTGTTGAGAAAGTTGTAAAGCCTGAACTGGATTCACAATAATTTGGAGCAGTGGTTTATGAGTTTGCAATGGCACTGGATCTATCACCAGGGTTTAAAGATATATTCATCATTAAAGTATATCTTTAGCTTTATAGACAAAAGTATTGGGACACCACAGAGTTGGAGGCAAACAATTGTATAGGAATGAGCACAAATCTACACAACCACACTACAAAATTTAGTGGAACACCTCAGAAGAGTGGAGGTTATCATAACAGTGAGTGGAGACAAATGTGGAATGGAATGTTTAAAAGTACATATTTATGGTCTGTATAGTGTAGATAGACTCTTTTTTTATCTATCACAATAATTTATGCCACATGCTGCATTTACGAAAACACCTGCACTGTGGCTGACCCCTACACACTTTTCTCCCTCTTTTACTACCCTCCAGTACTTTATCATTCAGGGCCTCATGACCAGACTGTATAAAAGTTTCTTCACTCAAGCCATCAGTCTCCTTATTACAAAGACTGGACTAATATATGAACACCTGCACACTCTAACATTTTTATTGCAATTTCTGCACTAATAACTGCTGCTGAATCACCAACATTTACATGTACAATGTTTGTAAAGATTATATGGACAATTTCCTAACATTTTTATCAAACATTCAGTTTTGTGTATTGGTCAGTGCTGCACTGTCACTGTGTTATTGTCTCACTGTAGTGTTTTGGGTTGTTTTCACTAAATGATTTTTGCACACATGCACTTTATTTAGTATTGCATTTAGGTCTCTTTGTTTAAGTTTGCATCATCTAGTGTTAATTTATGTGTTTTTATGGAGCACATTGGTCCTGGAGAATCATTGCTTTGTTTCAATATGTACCGTACCAACCAAAAATGTTTTTTAAAATAACTTAACTTGTTAAAACTAGTCTGTAGATTATACTATTAATGTGATTTATTGCCAAGGGCTGTCAAAGGAAATCAGTGGTAAGCATCAGTGGTAATCAAAAGTCTTTGAGACAGCACGAGGAAAAAATCTTTATAGGAACAGACTCAAAAGGGATTCCATCCTCTTAGTAATCATACAGAATGGTGGGAATATCATCTGTAATAAAGGCATTTACATGACATCTATTCAGGTACAAATCCACAGTGAGTGAATTTGTTTACTCACTGAAGTCGTGGTGATAAACCTAGTCAAACAAAGTAAATTGGGTTCAGGTATAAACCCTGAAGCTCAAACCTGTAATACAGTACCAGCACTGCACAAATTATTATCTTTTAATCCATGGTTAAGGCATTGGACTTTAGTTTGAAGGTTATTAATTAAAACCCCAGACACACCAAGCTGCCACTCATGGACCCCTGAGCAAGGCCCTTAACCCCATAGCTGCTCAGTTTGATGAATGAGAATGAGATGTAGATGTAAGTCGCTCTGAATAAAGGTGTCTGTCAAATGCCGTGAATGTCAATGTAAGTGAAAACGGGTACTCAGCTTTATAAAAAGCATCAAGAGAGTGACAGTAAATGGGAATCTGACACATGTCCTCTACAATGTTGTATCATGTATATAATCTTTGAAAACACATTGCAGAACAAGTCCCACTGCTCTGCCCCATGCTGCACCTGTTGTACTAAATTGTCTGCAATTTCTAAATACAGTGCCTTGCGAAAGTATTCGGCCCCCTTGAACTTTGCGACCTTTTGCACATTTCAGGCTTCAAACATAAAGATATAAAACTGTAATTTTTTGTGAAGAATCAACAACAAGTGGAACACAATCATGAAGTGGAACCAAATTTATTGGATATCTCAAACTTTTTTAACAAATAAAAAACTGAAAAATTGGGCGTGCAAAATTATTCAGCCCCTTTACTTTCAGTGCAGCAAACTCTCTCCAGAAGTTCAGTGAGGATCTCTGAATGATCCAATGTTGACCTAAATGACTAATGATGATAAATAGAATCCACCTGTGTGTAATCAAGTCTCCGTATAAATGCACCTGCACTGTGATAGTCTCAGAGGGCCGTTTAAAGCGCAGAGAGCATCATGAAGAACAAGGAACACACCAGGCAGGTCCGAGATACTGTTGTGGAGAAGTTTAAAGCCGGATTTGGATACAAAAAGATTTCCCAAGCTTTAAACATCCCAATGAGCACTGTGCAAGTGATAATATTGAAATGGAAGGAGTATCAGACCACTGCAAATCTACCAAGACCTGGCCGTCCCTCTAAACTTTCAGCTCATACAAGGAGAAGACTGATCAGAGATGCAGCCAAGAGGCCCATGATCACTCTGGATGAACTGCAGAGATCTACAGCTGAGGTGGGAGACTCTGTCCATAGGACAACAATCAGTCGTATACTGCACAAATCTGGCCTTTATGGAAGAGTGGCAAGAAGAAAGCCATTACTTAAAGATATCCATAAAAAGTGTCGTTTAAAGTTTGCCACAAGCCACCTGGGAGACACACCAAACATGTGGAAGAAGGTGCTC
Source organism: Silurus glanis (assembly GCA_014706435.1). Taxonomy (NCBI): domain Eukaryota; kingdom Metazoa; phylum Chordata; class Actinopteri; order Siluriformes; family Siluridae; genus Silurus; species Silurus glanis. The sequence goes on from JAAIIK010000020.1 coordinate 3,722,931, forward strand.
TGGTCAGATGAAACCAAAATCGAACTTTTTGGCAACAATGCAAAACGTTATGTTTGGCGTAAAATCAACACAGCTCATCACCATGAACACACCATCCCCACTGTCAAACATGGTGGTGGCAGCATCATGGTTTGGGCCTTTCTCTTCTTCAGCAGGGACAGGGAAGATGGTTAAAATTGATGGGAAGATGGATGGAGCCAAATACAGGACCATTCTGGAAGAAAACCTGATGGAGTCTGCAAAAGACCTGAGACTGGGACGGAGATTTGTCTTCCAACAAGACAATGATCCAAAACATAAAGCAAAATCTACAATGGAATGGTTCACAAATAAACATATCCAGGTGTTAGAATGGCCAAGTCAAAGTCCAGACCTGAATCCAATCGAGAATCTGTGGAAAGAACTGAAAACTGCTGTTCACAAACGCTCTCCATCCAACCTCACTGAGCTCGAGCTGTTTTGCAAGGAGGAATGGGCAAAGATTTCAGTCTCTCGATGTGCAAAACTGATAGAGACATACCCCAAGCGACTTACAGCTGTAATCGCAGCAAAAGGTGGCGCTACAAAGTATTAACTTAAGGGGGCTGAATAATTTTGCACGCCCAATTTTTCAGTTTTTTATTTGTTAAAAAAGTTTGAGATATCCAATAAATTTCGTTCCACTTCATGATTGTGTCCCACTTGTTGTTGATTCTTCACAAAAAATTACAGTTTTATATCTTTATGTTTGAAGCCTGAAATGTGGCAAAAGGTCGCAAAGTTCAAGGGGGCCGAATACTTTCGCAAGGCACTGTATGTTGCTGTAGAGAGTATTGTATTATTTATCACTTTCACAAATAGGTCCAGAGTGGACATTTCTTCCTAAAAAAATATTGTCCAGTTTTGAGCATTGATTATACTTGGTATTGTGAGATTTTGGTTACTACACTCAGCGTGATTAAATGAACAAAGAAAATGAATAAATAAGTCATTTTCTGTGTTTTGTGTTTAGTCAGAAACAGTAAAAAGCAATTTTCTCCTTTTTCTGCTTTGAATATTAAATAAAAAAAATGATTAAAGGTATTCTAATTCATATAGTTTGTTTTTGTATTGTGTACAAAAAAAAAAAAAAATAAAAATGAATGCAATATTTACAAAAAAAAAAAATAAATTAATTCCTTTTTTCAATTATAGACATATAAGGAAAAATCAGTGATGGTCAAAATCAGGGCTACACTGCTCTCACTTTAATTCCTACAAGTTTTGTGGGAGATCAGGTCGTTCTTTTAGATATTTTCCACCTGCCATAGATTGCTCAGAAATTTACATTGCACAGTTGCTGAGTAATAATTAATATGTCTAGTCAGTACTCTGGTATACCTCTTTATTGTGTGCTTGACATTTTGACACATTTTTTTTCTTTTGCCCAACCAAAGATCTTACTAGAGCAGCATTACTATCATACGCAGTGTTTCTCCTGTTAGTTCAAGCCAATTATCCACTGGTTTTTCTCTGACCTTCTCCACTGTGCCAATTAACACACATGACCCTGCTGTCCTTTTCCACCATGCTGGACCTCTCGTAAAATGAGAGGCTGAGTATTATCGCACGCGCGCGCATACACACACACACACACACACACACACACACATTGTTCTATTAAAGCAATCACAGCATCAGGTGCTAGGCAGGAATCTGTCTATTCATTTTGCATGTGAACTTTTAATAAACAGGATTAAATTGTTTAAATTTCACGCAGGGGATACAGACCTACTGGTTGTTGTGCTCGGGGCTAGTCACAGCTAAAAGGATTGTCATGTACAATAAATGGATCTGAATTTTCTAAAATCATGTTAAGCATTTAGTATGTATTGCAATAATAAATGTCACATGCATTGTTCAGGGCTGGGTTATGACTAGCAGTAGATGTATTGGCTTGCATTTTTGGGTAGATGCATGGTTTTTACAATACAATACCTCAACAATTCAACACTAATTGTGCAACAAGGCAAGAACCGGTTCATATTTTTACATAGTTATTAAAAATATATGCAATCACAGTTGCTAATTCTTCTGGGCCATTCTTCTGGTATTCTTCATTGATCAAATTATAAAAAAATCTTATTCAACATGAGCTGTAAGCATAGCTGATTAGTGTGTGGTCATCTGATCCTTCAAACCATTGATATTATTGTAAAAATTTGGCAAATCAAAAAAAGCTAAATTAAATGTCACACAGCCTACATTCAGTTCATATACATTTTATTTTCATTGCCTCTGTTAAGTATCTCATTGCTTCATTTAACACATGATTTTAAAAATTAATAAATAAATAAATAAATAAAACAAACAATAAATAAATGCTAAAAAATGTACTGTGCTGCATCAAGGGCTATTTTTAAGCCACATTGTTAAATAAAACCAAATATGTAGTGATTCATGCTCATTTGAATGCTTGCCATATATTTGTCTTTTATTTAATTTTTTTGTATCGCTGACATTCAGTTTTCATTGAAATATAATTCCTAGTGAAGTGAGGGAAAAGTGCTGTTTAAAAAAGTTCCCATCTATAGTCCCCATCCTTTTGCTTTTGTAGTCTAGATGCTGCTGAAAACCTTGCCTTGAACATTTCTTCTTCACAAAAAAATTGGCAATCTTTAAGGCACGGACCATATGCATGTGATTTATTTATGTAAGCCCAGAAAATCATCTCAAGCAGGTGCATGTAACTTTTCCTGCATGAAATATTGACAAATGTTTTGGCTCTGGATGCTCCAAATACACCCCTTCACCGCCAACTCTTGATTGACTTCACTCCTGATTTAACTAGTCACTCTCAGCCTTGTTACGCTAGTCTCATTTTCTCAGCTTCTAATGTTAGCCTTGTCTGATTTACTCTTCCTGTTATAATCATGGGTTTTGCAAAGCCCTACTTCACATACTGCTCCAGAGGATTGCGCTAACACTACTGGCCATTGCAGCAGTCCTGATTCACCGCCTTGTTTCCTTGAAGTTCCTTCATGATCTCAAATCGATTTCCTTACAAGAGAGATAATTATACCTTCTCTCAAAGGAAACATGCAAAAAGCACTGTCAGTTCCACTGCAGCGACAATTTATTTTCCGAATCCCTGCCTCAATTGCAGGCTAGTGACTAATGCTAATAGTGTCTGAAAAGTATGGCAGTCCTCTGCACTCTAAATATAAGCTGCCCTGTTAAACAGTGAGATCCTTACGAGTGTTTAGGTCTAAACAGTTTCATCTAAGCTGCAGCACAGACTGTAATTGATTTCTGGGGTGGCCGTAACCAATGGTTAATTATTGTTCTTAATTAGAGTAGCAGTTTTATTGCTGTTAATCGGTTTTTCCTTTCATCATTAAATAGGTGTGCCTTTCCATGCTTGTCTCCAAGAATACACAAGTAGAAGCTTTTGTGACTGAATGAGAGTCTGCGTGAGAGAAAGAGAGAGAAAGAAAGAGAACAACGTTTTATGACGCATTTTCTCAGTACGATGGACTGAAAGCTAGTTTCCATAATTGACACTGCACACCACCTGCTAAAACTGAATTACTTCCGTTCTATATTTGCACCTCCATAGTAAGTCCTTGCTGAGAGAAGAAGAAATTAAAACACTCTACTGTATGTACCAAATCAAATCCACACATTACCCAAGCTTACTTCAGCAGTAAGTAAAGTTTACCAGGCATGATTTTTTTGTTTTTGTTTGAGTAATTGTGTACTAAAGGAGCAATGAATTCACTTAAACGACATCTAATTCATTCTTTTAAATAGATTGTGTTTTGACTAATGAATCACATAGACATTACAGAATTTCACAGAACTTTAGTTACTTTTTGGTGTTTTGCACAGTTGATGTTTTCCCATGTAAGAAAATGCAATGTGGAAGAAAAGTAATCTCACCATCATTGCCAATTCAGATTACAAATTCGAATCCTGGAAAGGCAACAGTCATCAGTGATTTGAAGTCAAAACAGCACAGACTGCCATACTGTCTATTTGGAAGGAATGGTATTACTCTCTCACCCATGTCAATCACAGGCATCTGTGAGTTCATGCATGCAGAAGAGGGTAAATCGCTCTTTCCTCTGAGTGTCTTGGCTGGGTTCTCCTGTGAAAATAAATGCTGGAACATTGTAGCTGTAGGGATGAGTACATCTTTTTAGAGACATAATGTATTTCCTGTTTTGGGGATATATCTTTCTTGTTCCTGGCAAGGAAAGGAGGTTCTTCTGGCAATAAAAATCAGAGCTAGAAGTCTTTTGTTTATTACCCTGGCGAGACTCAAACTGGCACTTATTATGAGTATGATTTATATGAAATCTTTTCAACTGTTGTCTGTTGATTTATTTTACAACCATTATTACTTACTAACTGCTGACAAAAGTTCACTTGTGTTTTATGCAGAAGGAAAAATGGTTCTAACAATAAGAAAAATATACAATTGTGGTTCCAGATCATATGAAAATAAATAATAGGCAACCACAACTAAATAATTGCAACATAATCACATTTATATTTTTATGAATTTATCAGCAAAATGTCTTTTTTTTATACTTAGAAAATAGATTTAGTGCAATGTTTACTATTCTTATTATATTAGCAGACCTTAAAAGTGACAGTAATTATAATTAGCCAATTGTGGCCTCCACAATGGCTACACTTGTCCCTGCAACAAAGCTACATTTGGAATAGTTCCACAAAACCAGGTAGGGCTGCCAGATATGTGGACATTGAAGAATTGGGCTATAATACCTGCAAAGAGGGAACTGCTGGGATACATGGCTGGATAAAATTAGACTCGGCCTGGGAGAACATACAGCTCTGTGGCATTTCATGCTGGACAAGGCCGGATTCAACCTACTGTCGCATTACAATCCTTACAGCACCCTATTGTCTGTTATTATTGTTGTTGTTTTTTTTATAATGATAGATTCTACATTTACTGATGAACATTATGGCTTCACATCTCTTAACAATTCACTGTATATCTGTGAACTACTGAGTGACAAAACCCTAGTGATTAAAGCAAACAGGAAACAAGTCATTGCAGGTTCTAAAAATATCTCAAACTAATACATGTAGAGTGCCATCTACTGCATAGCCTCAGAATAATATATACAGAAAATATGCAAAATAATAAAAAACAGCTAGAGGAAAGAAATCACACAGTAGAAGCTTGCTGAAGGTATTTTGAACTGACATATGATTAATGCAGCTCTGTGGTTGAATTGAACATCTCTGCTGTTTAAAAAATAACAAATTTACAAGTGTTTTGCATCTTTTTTCTCACTTTTTCATCTCTTTTCCAGAGGAAAAGAAGCTACAAGAAGCTGCTGGTACCTCCTAACAAAGACAGTTATGTTTTTCTCCTGTTTATTTTTGCTGTCTTGTTCTTGGTCCTCCACCAGTTGGAAGAAAGATTCAATTAATTCACTATTTAGTACACGGGTGGTTCAGCCTTGGCAGGAGATCAGAAGACTGCAGAGACTGGTTAAGGGTTTGAGCTGTAGGGATGGCGGACTTGTGTTTTAAGAGAAAAATATGTAGAAAAAAAAAACAGTGTAACACTTACCTACAAATTATGTGGCACTGCATTTTTAGATACATTTTTTTTTTTTTTTGTAGTATTTGTTATTTTATTATTATTCTTTTTTTTTTTTTTTACAAAAGCCTCTATTAGGTCAATGAGATGCAACTTTTACAGCAGGAAATGGAAGGTGTTTAAATTCTGATTTGTTAGAAAATAAATAAAAATTCTAAACACTAAACATGTGATTGGATTTTGTTCAGTTTCATTTGAATTCAGGAAAGGAATTAAAAAAAGTACAAATATTTCCTCAGCCTCTAACTTTAATCAAATATGTTTTAAAATATGCATGAGGCAGTGTTTAACTCAACCCGGCAGATTTATCATGTAAGCCCAACCCCATTTTGCCAAATATATTACTAGAAACACCAGACATAAAGGATACTTACTCTTATGTACATGTATAGAAAACATGTCCTAAATTAGGACCCATATTCTGGAGAACCATGCAGTCGGTGGTGTTACCTGAAACTAATGTGGTTTTTTTTTGTTTTTTTTACTTCAAATCTATGTTTTGTTGATTAATTTTTGGTAAACACTTCTCCAAATAGCTAAGGACAATTGCAAACATGGCTGTACAAAATTGTGCACCTTGCTGAATTTTGAAAACTATTACTTTATAACTTTAGTGAAAGTGTGTGTCCAATGATTCTGTATGTGGTCATGAGAGAAACCTGACCGCAAAGGTTTCATAAAATGTGTGATGTGTGACAGGTCAAATTGTTATGGTGAGGGGATACAGTTGTATTGGTCCTAACGTATGAAATCCATTTTTTTATGCTTTTGTTTCTGCTTTTTTTATGATTCCTGTGAATTTTCTTTTTTAAAGAACCGTAAACTGGTGAACCACTTGGCCCAGCAAAAGCATATTACAAAGGATCAAACCAACAAATCAAAGAAAAGCAAAACTGATCACTGTTTGAGAAAAATGGCTGTAGTTCTAGTTCTAAAATCTAAACACAAACTAACATGGCTTCTTTCACAGTTTCTCTATTACAGCCAATCAAATGTATTTCCATAGATGATTTACCTGAAGGTGTTTCCTAGATTTCCTAGAAAGTTTTCAAAGACCTTTTAATGCATGTTTTTTTTTTTTAAGCCTCAATCATCTGATTAGCAAACCTCAAAAAAGTTAAATGATGAAAACAATATGACAGTTCAACATCAGTTCAGATTCTGTGACACTAATTAAGTTTTAACATGACACACCAAAACACAGCAATAAATAAAACTGTTTTAAATATGTCTTATTTTTAGAACTAATTCCTAATGGGTAAATATTAAAGGTTTACTATTGCCATCATTCAGTCAAGTTATATATTTGTTTCACTGTGCGCATAGAGGAATCTTATCTAGCTGGACCTTTACTACAGGCTATTTTGATTCCAGTGGAAGTTTGATTTGCTTATTATAAGTGGTGCATTGCAATTGCAAAAGTAATTTTCATCCAGGTTTGTACTAAATATTTTTGCGGTAACCCACGAAGACAGATAAGAATCTTAACATGTGAGCCTTAATTACAAAAAAGAATGCTCTTTTATTAATTTTTACTTTACAACAAAACAAACAATCGTCTAACTCTTTTTAAGTGCAGCAACTACTTGTTTGATGTCTACTGCCCAGCCAGGGGTCTCTTTCAGTTTCTGTGTTGTCCTTTTTTATTTGGAGCAGTAAAGTTAAGGAAGTTCTTCTGTATCCTGGACTGTTGTCATCCTGCTGTCGTCCTTCCTCATTGTGGAGCAAAAGGAAAGAATAGAGAGAGAGAGAGAGAGAGAGAGAGAGAGAGAGAGAGAGAGAGAGAGAGAGAGAG
>JAAIIK010000020.1:3730337-3770431 GCA_014706435.1 Silurus glanis
GAGAGAGAGAGAGAGAGAGAGAGAGAGAGAGAGAGAGAGAGAGAGAGCTATGGCATTTTGTCATTTCGTCTGCCCACACGTCCACCTCGCTCTCCTAGATTGTGATTACAGTGTCACCCTAGACCCTAGCAAGGCTTCCTCAGTTAATGGCTAGATGTTCTGTCTATTGTTATCTTACATGTTGGGTGCCTACACTTAAACAACATTGTACTTCTAAATAGGTAAAAGAACCAGTGGGTGTTCGATTTGACAGTAATTGTTATTAAACAAGGGACAGTATATTTATAAGATGAAACAAAGATGAGGCAGGGGCTATCAGTGCCTATCATCAGGGTGGATATTTTTCCCTTTCTTTTATTGCCAGATCGTCATTTGTAACATAATATGGTCATGGACTCATACCGCCCCCTGTTGAGTGTAAACAATAGTGCAGTCCAAAATCTAAAATCTTAAAGGAGAAATTTGTATGAAATAGGCTGTATTTTGCAAGGTTTCAGCTAAACTATTCAATTACCAATGAAATAACTAATAAAATCCTGCTATTATATTAAATGTATTTTTTGTCATAGCACATGTGCAAAAATTTATATTCACTTACATGGCACCTGTATTTTAGTACAGGGGGAACTGATAGCTTAGTGGTTAAGATGTTTGACTTCTGATCGTAAGGTCATGTTTTCAGATCCACCACCAGCTGCAACTGTTGTTTCCTTAAGCCTCAACTGCACAGTTGATGACATTGGTGTTGGATCTGTGATGATCACAAATGTTGAGCTATTTTATGAGTTGCTCAGTAGCTCCTAGTTTTATAACCATAATGACTGTAAAAGACTGTAGAAAGAACATTACTTATCACACACTCCAGTGCTCATGTTAGTTAGTTCTCCCTCTCCAGTGTTCTGTATTGTTGAAAGATTTATGATCAAACTCTTGTCACCCAAATGAGGATGGGTTCCCCTTTTGAGTCTGGTTCCCCTCAAGGTTTCTTCCTCATAACATCTACGGGAGTTTTTCCTTGCCACAGTCGCCACGGCTGCTCATCAGGGATAAATGCACACCGTTCACCTTCACTGTTGATTTCTGTAAAGCTGCTTTGAGACAATGTCTGTTGTGAAAAGCGCTATAGAAATAAACTTGACTTGACTTGACTTGTATAAAATCGCAAAATGTAGTCGCTCTGGATAAGGGCACCTGTGAGATGCCATAAATATACATGTAAAAGCAGTACATGCTCACTAGTAGTCTACCGTCTCTCATCAGAGGAAGAATAGGACATTTATAGTGCTGGGATTCTGTTAACTCATTCAGATTCCTTTGCTTTATATGCAGGTAAAAAAAAACAACAACACATTATTGTCTAATGAGCACAACCTGAGTAAATGGAATGTTGTGCCTGTGTGCTTTTTTTTATGGAATATTACCATAAATCTTTCAACGGAATTAGGAGTTCATCTTGTTTCATCCATGAATGTCTTTACTGTGGCTCGTAATGACTCATAACTACAGCCGATCTTGTTTATGTCTGATTTAACTGCTTTAGGGAGGAGGTAGGTTTCTCTAAAAGACTCATTAAAGGTAAGTCATTCTGCCTACTTTGACAATTGTGTGTGTAGATTTGTCTGCATAGTCACACTGATATTGCTGAACCGTCACGCTGTTACATTTTCGATGGCTCCACAATGACAAATGAATTGTGCATTGCGCAGTCTATATTACTCAGGCAGCTTAAAAGGAAACAGAAGGCCAGGAATTGCAGCTCACTGATAATATCTGAAAGAACACTTGATTTGCAACTGTTTGCTTGTGTCCCTGGTTCATCCATTGGGGAGATACACAATTAAAACAATTCAATTTCAATGAAATTTTTATAAAACCTTTGTTTTTAATGAACAAATGTGTTGTTTAGAAGTCAATCACAGTTTAGAAGATAAAATAAAGTTTCATTGATTCACTTGACTTGCTAGAGGTTGCACAATGATGGACAAAGTGCTTACAGCCTTTTATCTTCCTAGATATTTTATTGTATCTATTGGTCAAAATTGTAAATATAAGTTTAAATCCCGAGCCCAACAGGGCAAGAATCACCCTGCATCTCAGTGAATTTTCATTGTAGAAATGTGTATTCAATGCTATCATTTCTGAAGTGACATTTTACTCATATTTTGTTTGAACCTTCACACACTGTAATATGATAAAGGAATTGATTTGATAGCGTTTTTAAGGAGTCTCCAGTATCAACACTTTGTAACAGTTAGGGGTGCTGATGTAATTTGAAGTTTTTTAAACACAAGAATCGGTAACATCAGAATCGATTTCTCGCTAACAGTTTGTCGACAAGCTGCATTTTAGCTGCATCTTGGCCACACCAGATGTCAGTACTTCCTTTTGAAAGAAAAGTTCAGAGCCCAAAATGTTTCACTACAGTAATCAGCTGAACTGCCACATCCCTTCTGGGACGCTAATCAAATGGCTTGTTCCTAAATGGCAATCAACAGAGGCAGGACAAATTAACATGGGTAGCAAAGTGACCTTCATTCAGCTGCTTTGAGTTAGCAGAGCTCCTCTGGGACACAGGCCTATCAGAGCTTGAATGGTAGGGGAAAGCCTAGGGAATTCTTATTCTTTCTCTCTTTCTCTCTCTCTCGCTTGCTCTATTTCTCTCTTTTTTTCTCTCTCCCACTCACACATAACCTCAATCTTATTCTCTTTTCTTGTTTCTCTACATCCTCTTTTTTCTATCCCACTGTTGTTAGCTGAAAGGGATTGCAAGTGTGTTACTCTGGGTACTGCTAAAGCTGATGTCCTTCAAATGCATGTGCTAGAGTTGGAAATCTTTAGTGTGTGTGCGTGTGTGTGTGTGTGTGTGTATTTCTGTGTGTGTGTTTATTCTACTAAGGACACTAGCAGAAATGCCTTGTCTTAAAACTTACCCAATGTCACATGTCACTAGTTTCATGTCAGTTAATGGTTATGAGTAAAGTTTAAGGATAATAATAATAATAATAATAATAATAATAATAATAATAATAATAATAATAACTTATCTTTAGGGTGGAACCTGCCACCACTATACTACATTCACAACATTTTTTTGCTCCACTTGAAACCAGTTTAGAATAGTTGATCTACCTACCATCAATTTCATCTCCTTCGAGTCTTATAATATCCTCTATATTTTCCCTAAGAGAAGGTTTTCTTTGCCTATGTTCTTTCATTTTATTAAATTGCACCAATGTTTCATCATTTCTGGGACTCAGTTTGAGGTTTGCTGTTATTTATCAAGAAGGAAATTCACAGTCTAAACATTATGCAACAAGTGATAAACACAACATTTTGGCTGTTGCTGTAACCCACATGTAGAGACTGTGGTTTATACACTATATAGACAAAAGTACTGGGACAACTCACTCCTCCAAATATATGTGCACAAAGCAAGTTAAATGAAGATGTGGTTTACATAGGTTAAAGAGGAAGATCTTTAGCAGCCTGCTGTAGAGCTCCGATATCAACCATTTTGAGCACCTTTGGGATGAATTGGAACGCTGACTACACCCCAGGCCTTCTCACCTCACCTACATCAGTACCTGACTTTACAGATGCCCTTGTGACTGAAAAAGCACGAATCTCCACAAGCACTTTCTAAAATCTAGTAGAACATCTTCCCAAAAACAACAGAAGTGGAATGTGGAATGACATCTTCAAAGCACATACAAATCTTATAGTCAGAAATCTACAATCTTATGTCCATATTGTATAGTGACATTCAGTGCTTTTAGTTAGTGATTGTTTTTATCAGTTGGAAAATAAGAGAGAGAGAAGGTTGGATGGTGTAGAGATAGTGAAGCAGGAAGTGGATAGGATTAGTAAGGAGGAAGTGAGAGCAGCGATTAAGAGAATGATGTTTAGGAGAGATGGCAGTGGAGTTTTTAACAAGATTGTTTAACAGGATTCTGGAAGGTGAGAGGATGCCTGTGGAATAGAGAAGGAGTGTGCTGGTACTGATCTTTAAGAATAAGGGAGATGTGCAGACCTGCAGTAACTACAGGGGAATTAAGTTGATCAGTCACACCATAAAGTTATGGGAAAGAGTAGTGGAAGCCAGGCTGAGAGAAGAGGTGACCATCTGTGAGCAAAAGTATGGTTTTATGCTGAGAAAAAGCACCACAGACACATTATTTGCTTTGAGAATGTTGATGGAGAAGTATAGAGAAGGTCAGAAGGAGCTGCATTGTGTGTTTGTGGATTTAGAGAAAGCGTACGACAGGGTGCCGAGAGAGGAGTTGTGGTACTGTATGAGAAATTCAGGTGTGTCAGAGTAGTATGTGAGGGTGGTGCAGGATATGTTTGAGGGCAGTGTGAAAGCAGTGAAGTGTGCAGTAGGAACGACAGACTGGTTCAAGGTGGAGGTTCTGAGCCCTTTCCTGTTTGCAGTGGTGATGGACAGGGTGACGGACGAGGTCAGACAGGAGTCTCCCTGGACTATGATGTTTGCGGATGATATTGTGATTTGTGGTGAGAGTAGGGAGCAGGTTGAGAAGAGCCTGGAGAGGTGGAGGTACACGCTGGAGAGAAGGGGAATGAAAGTCATTAGGAGTAAGACAGAGTACATGTGTGTGAATGAGAGGGAGGACAGTGGAGTGGTGCGGTTGCAGGGAGAAGAGGTGGTGAAGGTGGAGGAGTTCAGGTACCTGGGATCAACAGTGCAAAGTAATAAAGAGTGTGTTAGAGAAGTGAAGAAAAGAGTGCAGGCAGGGTGGAGTGGGTGGAGACGAGTGGCAGGAGTGATTTGTGATAGAAGGGTATCTGCAAGAGTGAAAGGGAAAGTTTATAGGACTGTGGTGAGACCTGCGATGTTGTATGGATTAGAGACAGTGGCATTGAGTAAAAGACAGGAGGTGGATCTGGAGGTAGCAGAGCTGAAGATGTTGAGGTTTTTGTTGGGAGTGACGAGGATGGACAGGATTAGACATGATTTTATTAGAGGGACAGCGCATGTAGAACGTTTTGGAGACAAGGTGAGGGAGGTGAGATTGAGATGGTTTAGACATGTGCAGAGGAGGGACATGGGGTATATCGGTAGGAGAATGCTGAGGATTGAGCCACCAGGAAGGAGGAAAAGAGGAAGGCCAAGTAGGAGGTTTATGGATGTTTATGAGGGAAGACATGCAGGTAGTTGGGTCGAAAAAGGAAGATGTAGAGGACAGGGGGGTGTGGAGACAGATGATCCACTGTGGCAACCCCTAATGGGAGAAGCCGAAAGAAGCAGAAGAAGAAGATATCTGGATTAATAACAGTAAGCTTTTACATGACTTTACCTGAGTCCTACATTCTTCTGTGGCTGTATTCTAAATGCCATAGATTGCAAAAAAATACAATGAACTTATCCGATGCCTTATGTAGTATGTATGTAGATAGGAAGGCAAGTATTTACTGGGTGGTGTTACAAAGAGCTTATGTCAAATGCCATATATAAGAAATTAGAATAAATAAAGAAATAAAAAAACACAGGTTGCAAATAGGTTGATGTTTTAACACACTTTAGTCCTGCTGATGTTTCATATCTATGAAACCAAGATGGTGTTGATTCAGTCCTCTGTACTGTATGTGCATTACTCTGGGTGTAAATGTAAAATGTGTTTTATTGCTAGCAATAACAACAGTCCGATTAACTGAGTTTATTAAAACTGGAGTTCATTTCTGTAATGGAATAATGGAAACTATTAATATTAATGAATATTAATATGCATCATTCATTTGCAGAAGAAATAAAATGTCCACACAAGAACGACACTTCATTTTGCTTTATCTATAAGTGTTGAATACTTCAGCAAATTACATTATAGTGTATTGTCGGTTTTTTTGTATTTTTTTTGTATTCTCTTTTTACAAATATTGTAAGAAAACCAAAACACACAAACATATACTCCACTGAATAATAAATATTATTGTAAATGCATCAAATTAAAAAGAATCACATGACACTAAGCTGAGATTAAAGGATGAAAAAAAAAATAATTATACAGTGAAATATGCTTATATATTATATATATATATATATGTGTGTATATAAAAACTTTACAGTAATAAATCTCTCGTTTTTCTACAAAAATAATCTTGCTACCTCTTGAGAGTGGGAGTGGTTTCTGAGCTCTCGTTTGCTGCTCCTTTTAGCAAACTGATCGTAAAATTGCTGCATCAATAGTCAGCAAGCTATGCATTGTTTTTCTCGAGTTGGAAATAAATAAGCCATGTTTCAAAATTGTACACAATGCAGTCTCATGCAAAGAATTGTGGGTATTGTAAGTGAGAGCACATTTTGTTTCATATGACTGAAAGCATTAGAAAAGTCACAACCACTAATTCCAGTAGTCTTAAATTGGAAAAGCTTCCAAACTTGGCTTTTGAATATTTGCATTTAGAGTAAAACTGTAATCAATAAACTGTCCCCTAGCATACAGTTTATCAGCTTGCTAAAAAATTTTAACATTTTTCAACTGTCTTCAATACACCAGGTGTCTTGCCTGTCGCTATTGACAGAGTAGAGCTATTATTAACCAGGGTCATCAGGTTTCAGCAAAACATCAACCAAACACATCTCAAAAACCACATAAAAAACCCTGAAACTAACCCCCTCAAAATCTTTTGAATCATGGTCACTATAGTGAACATACATTTCTAATAAAAAGACAATATCCTTTCCATAATCTCCATAATCCTACACATTATGCACACCATTATTCCATTATTATGATTTTCAATAAGTCTTCCAAGAAATAGAAATGTCTCTGCATATCATATATGCGCTGTCTAGACTTACACTTTGCCTTTGATTTGCACAAATCTGGTAGCCGTATTAGACATAATGAATGTAATAAAACAGGATTTTGGCAAATGCAGAGTTGATGTCAAACCACATTTGGTGCAACATCTGTGACACTGGAAACCCTGTGATTAAGAGTTCTGGCTGCTGCTCCTCTACTAGTGAAAATGTTCAAAGAGTCAGCACATGGCAGCCAACACACCTCCATTAGCTCTTACTCCAGTTCCATTGTTTTCACCATTAAGCCAAATAGTGACTATTTATTTTACTGAAATTTGCAATGTATATATAGAGAGAGATAGGTGGAAAAGGAGACTTAATGAGCATAAGTATGTCTTACATACTTACATATGTTTCTCATATGTAAGCAAATCATTCGATTTAAGCATATGTGGTCTTAGATCATATTAATCTCAGTTTGCTGGTGTTTCTTGCAAAGCCTTTCCATTTCAGGGATTTTATCAATACCCATGTTATTGTCAATTGGATCACACAGCTTTTATACATAATGACATTATGTTCTATAGCCAGGTTATAAATACATTACCAAAGAAAAGGTACGTTTTGTGTTTAAGAACATAAATTAATTTTTAAACATGCAGGCCATTTGAACTCAGTCCAGTAATAAACATTTGACCTACTTACATTCATCAGATTATAGAGTTAGAGAAAAAAGTGGAAAATGATTTCCGAGTGGGTTTTACAACACACAGAAGTGGAAATAAAAAAAAAACAAAAACAAATATTTTTATTATAATATAAATGTACACTTAAAACTGATATAGACCTGAAGTCAGATCATTTATGATGCTAAGATATTACACAGTTATTTCTAACACAGTCTGTATAACAGTACATTGTTGAAACAAGACAAAACCAGAGGTTTACACAGAGGTGGGGTGGAAAAAAAAAAGTTCAGTAATATCAGCAAATTACTTGTATTTATTGATATAAAATTGGACTCTAAACTAAAATTGGATAAAATTTGTTTTCAACAAATACACAAAAATTCTTAACTAAAATGAGGAATATTTCTGCTTTTAGAGAGAAATAAAATATAATAATAATAATAATAATAATAATAATAATAATAATAATAATAATTATAATAATAGTAATAAGCAGCAGCTTATTCATATACTGCTCAGAAGAAGGAGGAATGTATTCTAATAATAAATATTAATACACATATACACACTATATACTCAAATATAGTGTCAATTTCCCTTTTGGTGTGAATTGAAAGCAATAATGAAGAAAGTGCATGATGCATATTATTTGTGTTGAATGGGCTTTTGATCAAACTTGTAGGCATTTTATTATTTTACTGAAGATCTGAGACAAAAATAAAATATAATTAGAAGTGGAAACTGAAATAAGAAAAAAAAAGTATTTCAATTAAATTAATTTTCTGGTTTTTAATAAAGATCAAACTTTTGTGCATAATTATATTATTTTACACTCTCTTGCGAATAGCACAGATGTACACTGATCAGCCAAAACATTAAAACCACCTGCCTAATATTATGTAGGTTCCCTCATGTGCCTTCAAAACAGCTCTGACCCATCAAGGCATGGATTGTAAAAGTGTGGTGATGTAGTATCTGGAAACCAAGACTTTAGCAGGAGATCTTTTATGTTCTGCTGTAAATGATCAGATGCTCACAGATTTAGATTGGGGGAATTTAGAGATCAACTCTTCAGGAAGCATTATCCTTATTATTGTCCACTTTTATCAGGAACTGTTAACATTTAAAGTTAGGTAGGGCATTTCAGCTGTGAGTCCCAAAATCTGTGTCGAAGGCTAACAGGTTAAACAGGCCACTGCCATTGCCATGAAGTGCAGCTATGTTAAGATAGGTGGTATGTGCCAAAATAACATCCACATATATTCCAGGACTCAAGGTTTCCCAGCAGGACATGTTCAAAGCCTCTTCCACTTTACATAGTGCATCCTGGTGCAGACTCTTCCCCAGGTAAGCAACGCACATGCACCCAGCCATCAACATGATATACAAGAAATGCCCATTGTAAGAGCTTAGTGGTGGACAGAATCAGCCATACACAGTAATCTGCAATGCAGTGTGTGTTCTGACACCTATTATAGCCAGCTTGAACTTTATTTAGCATTTCTGCAACACTAACTCTTCAGTGGGATCACAACAGATGCTAACAGATGATCCAAACGTCTAGCCATCACAATTAGACGCTTGTCAAAGATTCTTACACTTGCCCATTTTTTCTGCTTCCAACACATCAACTTCTTGATGCATAATAAAGTATAGATCCCCCCTCATGACATGTGCCATTGTAAGTGGTTTTCATGTTTTGGCTGATTTGATTATATACAGTAGTTCAAAGCAAAAGGTTTTTACAACTCTAAGACTTACATTTATTCCAATTTGACAAATAAACCCATGTTGATCCTAAATATAGATGATAATAATAATAATAATAATAATAATAATAATAATAATAATAATAATAAAAAGTTTATATGTTGGATAAAATTCTATACAAAATTTATGTTTTTACTGTGGAATGTACCTTAAATTCAAGAATTTAAATTTCTCGCATTTGTATTAAATATACTGACAGATAAATATTGTACCACTTCATTGTAACGCAATACAGGAAAGTAAATGGATGTGAAAGTTTTATATTTTTTTCCCCCTTTTTTATATTTTCACCCAGTTTTTATTATGATACATGCTGGCCTTTCGGGATGATTGTGTATGTACTGCTCGTTTTCATATAAATAAACATTATTAAAAATGTTCTCTTATTCGATAGACATACATATAAAAAACCTGTACACAGTTTTGTCTGGTATTCACAACGCACAGTAAAGTGTCAATGTCCAACATGCACAGGTACTGTATAAAGCTTAAAACCTTTTTTTTTGTGATTGGATGATCAATGTCCCCTTTGCAGTGGTGGTCTAGAAAAGTCAGACGTCAATGTAGACAGGAGGTTCTGTTGAGATTCTGACACGTGGATGAGGTTTAATGCATTCTGCATGCAAAGAGGACAGAAAAAAAGAACAAGAGGTGAGGAGCTGTCAGCGTTTTTCAAGTGTGAAATTCTAAATTTATGGCTATATGTAAGTCAATGTCCCAAAACTAAATGCATTTATTTAACCAAAAAGAAATAATGAATACAACTTTTTTGCCAATTTTAGCCATCTGCCATTATTCAGACCCATTCTCCAGTTTGACTGCTACCAGCCAAGCAGGGTAAGGGGCTAACAAATGCTCAGTCAGGCAACCAAATCCTTCTAAACTATTATTTATGCTACATCGTCTACATACAGAAAGTCATATACACCTAGG
Organism: Silurus glanis; assembly: GCA_014706435.1. Lineage (NCBI taxonomy): Eukaryota > Metazoa > Chordata > Actinopteri > Siluriformes > Siluridae > Silurus > Silurus glanis. The sequence continues at coordinate 3,740,490 of JAAIIK010000020.1, forward strand.
ATTGTTTAGTGCAATCACATTCTTACAATGTTGCAGTCAGTTTAATGGCATACTGAGATGTCTATGGGGGTAGGTAAGTATTGGCTTAGTGGTTGAGGCAATCAACTTTCAATTTGAGGGTCACAAGTTCAAATCCAATTGTACCAAGCAGCAGTTGATGGGCCCTTGAGCAAGCCACATTCAAGTCTGATACAGATTCACGCATGCAATGTTGTATCCTGAATCGTACCATTCTATAAAAAAGATTGTTCTCTACATAAATGGCCAATAAACAACCATTTCCCATTTTCACTGCTTTTCCTTCTGTTGTAAGTTTGATGTTTTCATTTGAACTGGTAATGTAGGTCCATAAATTTCGCTGGTAAGGCCCAGAAAGAGCAGATAAAATTTTTCTTTGTCAGTTATTATCTTTGTGAAACGTGATCAGTTTAACTTGGCTTGGCTATTCCATTTACCCATGTATTTGCAAAAAAAAAGGTTTATTAGTCAAACATTCATTTTCCCTCTGATTAGGAAAATGCCTTCTAATGGCAAATGAACCTCAGAAAATTATTTTACAGGATCAAACATATGAAATTAACTCTACATATAAGTTGTACAAGAAAGTGGTGTTAGAGCAGATCCGTACTGAATGTGAACTTGGACTGTCTCAATTACACATTGTTACAATGTGTTTACAATAAAATAACAAACAATTATACACGGTCATGCACAGTGCCTTTCAAACGGTAGAAACACCTAGTCTTTATTGTTTTTAAAGAAACACATGCATGTTCCTTTTGCGTATATGCAACTTTCATTTTGGCCAAACAAATGTATAAATGTACTGATGCTGGTGCAAAGACAGTTAAACATCATTTTTCATTGATACATTTTCCCTTAGCATGAATAACAGCTTTACACACTCTTGGTATTCAGACAGTTTGTTTCTTCATAAATTCAGCTGGAATTCTTTATCATGCCTCTAAACCGTGCCATATTCTAGATGTTCTTCAATCCACTTCATCCTAGAGCAGTTTAAAAGGATTTAGGTCAGGTGAATGGCCAGGCCCATCCATGATAGATAACACACCAGCCATCTGTTTGCTCTCTAAATAAAGCTCATAGATATTGGATGCATATGTCTGGTCATTGTCTTGTTGTATGGTGAAGTCGGTTTTAATTAGCCTCAGTTCTGATGGAATTGAATAGTGTTAAAGTATTGAATTGTAGTCCTTTAAACTGGAATAAGTCTCGAACCTTCCCTGCTCTAAAACAACCCCAAACTATTATGCTTCCACTAATGTTTGATTGTGGGTGTGAGACAGTCAGCTAACATCTTCTCTCCTGTTCTCTGTCTTACTTAAGTTCTTTTAGTTATTTAGTTAGAGGCAAAAATGTCCCATTTGAACTCATCTGTCTACAGAACTTTCTTCCAGTCATTCACTGTCCAATTCTTGGGTGTTATTGCATTTTACCCAGTTTGTTGCATATAAACTCATCATTCATGTGTCTCAAAAAGAATTAAAGACTACAAACATTTGAGAGGCACTGTATTAGAAACGTGAGTCTGTACGCACCAATGGTGTTGATGTTGAACTCGGTGTCCAGAGACTCCGGCGAGGTGGGAAGCTCTCTCTGAGAGCTGCTGCTCGGCTCGCTCTCCGTCGGGCTCGCTGGGCTCCGGATCATTTCTTGCTCTTTTTCGTTCTGCATCGCTGCATAGAGGTGGAGGCCTGGGATCTTCCTTGAGGAAAGAGTTACAATGAGACGCGGGGTGAAGGCGAATGATAGCAAAAGTGACAAAAAAGTAGAAAGGGAGTTAGCCGGGGGATGAGTGAAGACTGAAGGGAAAGGAATATTGTTTTACAGCCATCTTAAGGAGTATGAGTTTATTAATGTATTAGAATACAATTCTTGTGTGTTATTCATTTCCATAATTCTACAATACTTTATTTATCTGAGTCCAACAAGTTCTTGTGAGCTGACTGAGCTGTATGAGTTGCATTTAACACATTCAACTATTTGTTTTGTGTTTAATTCATGCTGTCTGTACCTTTTTATCCCCCCCTCCTCATGCTAGATCTTGTCTTATTGACCCCTGCTGCTCTTTTCTCTCCTGTCCGAGAGGCGCAATCGTTTAACATTTTATAAAGGTCAACACCCACGGCCTGAAATATTGATAATGTCTATAGCACCGACTGACATTTCTGATTGGCAGTGAGCGCTGAGACAAAAACGAATCTTCTGGATGCCTTCCAGGGAACATGGCTGAGAAATATCACTCAGCACTTGACAAAGTGTCTCTGGCTATCATACTGAACTTACAGAGGGTCAGTCTGTCTGGGGAAATTCATTTGACATTATGAAAGAAAATGAAATGACAACTGACCCCAGTAATCGTTGAGCAGCTCAGCTGGCTCTTACATAATAATCTGACTAGAGTAGATAAAGTAGATGACAGCAGTGCATTGCTAATCTCTGCATAGGCACAAGAGCATGATATCTGAGCCGTTTCTAAATTAAGCAGGATCAGATATGTGTGTGCACTTTACCTTTTGAATTTATAGACGAGGAACACGGCTAAACCCAATACCACCACTGAGAGAAGCATAAGCATGGCTGAGCCGCTGTGATTTTCACTTGTGTCCACAAGGGGTGCTGTGGGAGACAACATCACACCACATCAACAATAAAGACCAAATACTGGATTCAAATAAAAAGAAAATTGTTAAGCACACTATTTAGCCATTAATCATTTAGAACCTTTTTATCTTGTAAGCAATAACTGGTGCAATTGTTACTCTGTATTTGTATTTGTTAAATTAATATCTTATACAGTTTTGCATTATTCCTTTAATTGTTTTGGGCATCAAAATCAAATAGATCAGACAACACACTGCATGTACTAAATACATACATACATATACTTACTCATCGGCTTTATTAGGAACATCTGTACATTTGCACAGTCGTGAAAATATCCAATAATATGCATATATGGTCAAGACTTTTAGATAATGTCTTAATGACTATGGCTGTGGTTGGCATAGTTGTTTGTGCCAGACAGGCTGGTTTGAATACTTCAGAAGATGTTGATCTATTTGGATTTCTTACAAAAAGTAGAAAAAAAATGTAACATATATTGACGGTGTGACGGTTCTGCAGGTCAAAGCACATTGCTCATGAGAGATGATCAGAGAACAATGTCCAGAGTGAAATAAAGTGCTATAGTGACTATACTAACCACCATTTACATCCACTGTCATCATAAAAGCATCCCTAAACTCACATCATGTCAAACCTTGAGCTGCATACGCTGCAACAGCAAGTTTAACATCAGGTTCTACCTCTGTCAACCACAAACAGGAATCTCAGGCACCTAAAGACCAGTCAAGATTTGTAACTGTATGGTTTTGATGAGGCTGGGCCCACAGTTCTTTGTTGACCGAGATCACCCTGTTGTGAGTCCTGAACTTTACTGCTCAGCACAGAGGTAAAGTGTGGTTATTTGAGTTATAATATACTTCCTGTTAGCTCAATCCAGTTTGGCCATTTTCCATTTGACCTCTATTACCCACAAGCTATTGCCAAGCACTGGATATATTTTTGGAGTGTTTTTTGCACCATTCTGTGTAAACTCTCAAAGCTAGGCTGTGTGAAAAACCCAGGGGATCAGCAGGAATACTCAAACCAGCCTACCTGGTACCAACAATCATGCCATAGTCAAAAATCAGTATAAAGTGAGTCCATTATATGATTCAGCATACACAGTATTTTTCTGTATTAATATTGTATATTCAATAATCTATTCAAATCTTTGAGCAGCACTTTATTCGCTGGTTGATTCTAAGGAAGATAAATGAACTCTAAAACCTTTGCAGCCCAATATACTATAATTATCTCATTAGTTTCGATCTTTTCATTGGAAGTCAATTACTAACCTGCAGATAAATGTGCAGCGTAGACTGTGATCTGAACTCCTGGTCTTAATGTGAACTGAACCTGGTTCTGGTTCAGCGCGTTCAGAACCAACTCTGAGATCTAGAGGGAGGAAAAATCACAATTTATCTAACGGAGCATGCTGGGTAAATAGATAATTGCAAGTTAAAACAAAAAGGGTTAGAGGTAGGGCTGCGACTCTACACCAATACATGCTAGATGCTAGAAGATGATCATGCCTCAGTTCTTTTAGACTGTTTTACCCCTTGTTAGAGATAATAGATGTCTTCAGTACTGAGACTTCTTTTACAAGGCACTGTTTATTGGTTCCAAGCTTGAAGACTTGCATAAACTTAGCCCGCATGAAAAATGGCAGATTTGCTGAATGACATTAATATATATGCAGTCTGGGCTGAAATATGACATCTTTACTGAAGAGCCCAAACCACATTTGGAGAAGCGGAACATCTTGGTAGACATCACAATACCTTTTAGACATAAATCAAGCGTATAACCTTGAAGGAGAAATAAAGATATATGAGATGGGAGGGATCTCATTTACGTCTAATATCCTTGTTTCTCATAAATACACTCTCACATTTCACAGCTGACAATCGCATGTGTGTTCGAGTCCTGACAATCGAGATTAACTGTAACGTCTTATCCGCAAAACAGACCTTTAAAAAAATAATAAAAAATCTTGGAATTTTCATTACAATGCTTTTTGCTAGGCGGAGGTGCCTCCAATCTATTCTGACCTTTCTCAAAGGCCAAAAGTTGAAGGCAGTACAATGTATAATTATTTATGCCTTTCAAGGGGTTCTTTTGTTTTTTATTTGTTCCAGCCTTCATTAATTTTGTTTGCTTCATTTACCTAATGAGTCCTGATGTCAAACTCAACTTGCGGTCCATCTCTCTACACACTTTCAATTAAGATTCAGATCAATCCTTGCATATTTTTCTTCTCTCAAACTGTGAAAGTGCTTTGTTATTTTTCAGGCTTTTTTTTTTTCTTACAGACTGTGGTTGTTTACATGTTTTGTTTTTAGACCTTGTATTTAACACATAATTCACTGAGGAACAGCAGTAATGTGGGTGGAATATGGACGCTATTAAAAAGCGATGCCATCGGCATTATTTTAAAGCATTACAGTCCTTCAAACAAACGAGAACATAATTAGATTTTTTTGAATAATCTCCATTAGATTTCACATTCAAACTTTTGTCATCATACTCACCTCTCTGCAATCTGTCCAGCAAACTCAAATTTTTTTCCTGTGTGTGTTCCAGGTTTTTTGGGATTATATACAAATGTAATTGTGGACAGTAAAAAGCACATTTACTCTGTTAGTGTACTTAAGTGCCACTTTAATGCCGTTCACACTTCTGCTGTTATATTGGTTACAATGTTCACTTCCATCATGTTTGCACTGCACTCTCACTTTAATTCACCCCAAGTCTGGAGCTGAATCAACATTGTTTACAATGTTTACTAAAATTAATAACCTATAAATAATCTATCGTTTACAGACCAAGAGTTTTCTAACTGTGTGTCTCTCTTTCTTTCCTTTAAATGCTATTATGTGCTGGAGAATGGTGTATTGCATTACAAAAATGATTAAAATACAGTTCTAATAGATCTGTACTGTTACTTTTGACACTTAAAAACAAATACGTTTGTAATTTTACACATTACCTTAATGTTTAGCAATTTTTCACATTAGGCAAATTTTAAATCAAGAGAATGGGAGAACTACAAGGGAATCTAGTGTTTGTAACACATTTTTAAAAGAATATAAGGTGTATACATTTCTCTAAAACATAGATTTACGATATATATAGTGTGGTTTCAGTTCATCACTAATATAATCTGCATTGTGGTACTTTTCTGGTCTTATTAGTCTTCTTAGAAATTGAGATTTCAGTCACATTTCTGAAGCAATGGCAGAACTAGAAAATAAAGTTGGGCAGCATGAGGAAAGTTACTATATAACATCAAAGTCTTATATGTACAATTAAATAGATAAGTAAGAAACATCAAGCAATCGTTCTGAATTAACAATGTCGCTATAAAAATAGTATTACTGAAAATGATTCAAATCCTTATGCAGTGAACCTTTTTTTATATCAACTGGATTCTCAGAATTGTTTCGGACAATAAAAGATGATTAAACCTGATACATTCAGGTGATTCTGTGGGATAGGGGAAAATAAATCATAATAAGGATTTGGTTTATCTTCTGTTGACATGATTACAATGTGATTATTATAAAAAAAAAAATAAAAAAAAACATAAAATTTGCTGCAGTATCTGTATAATCAGATGTGCTGCATGTGTATTATATAAACTACTTAAGCCTAAAACTACTACTTAAGCCTACTTCTAAGCCCAAACCCAGAAATCTCTCATTTAGACAAAACTAAAGTGACTTTTATTCCAAGAGAATACTGTCCTCATATATATACATCGTCCTGGCTAGATTTCAGTATGTGTAATGTGCATTTGGACATTAAATGTACTTTCTAGACTGATAATTTACAAAGTCTGTCAGAAGGGTAGTCTTGGGAACACCTTGTTTTCTTTTGGTTTTTAAGAGATGCAAAGTTGTTCCTTTTGTTTATATGTAACAAACTGGATAATTTAACAAGATAAAGATTTACTTTGACCAAACAAATATATACATTTACAGATGTTTAACTTTATTCTCTTTGTAAAATCTTCATGTAGCATGAATGACAGCTATATACAAACTAAGCAGTCTTACTAAAATACTTTGTCATGCCTCTTGTAAAACTTGATAAAGGTATACTTTACTAGCTGGATGTTTCTTTCTGACCCTGTGATCCAGTTCACCCCAAAGCAGTTTAACAGGATTCAGGTCAGGTGACTGGGCAGGAAATGATAAACATCATACCAGTCATTGTCTTGTTGTATGGTGATGGAATGGTAGCCATGTTGGTTCAGTATTCCGTTCACTATTTAACCTACATGTATATAATGAGTTAGCATGTTTTCGAAATATAATAAGTATAAAGTTAAATGTGACATAGCTACAAGAATTTCATCCATAGCTATGAAAATTAATATTGTGAAATTGCCTAGTTTATTGCATATAATCTAAAGATAAATGCAGTTTTCTCTCGAAAATGCTAAAAGTCTAGGTGTATCAATACTTTTGACAGGCAATATAATATTCTCCTATTATATTTTACCTAAAATACATAAACCTGACGAAGAGCAACATGCCCTAGCTGGCAATACTAAATCTAAACATTATATAGAGTCTATATCTCTCTAATTTTGCTTTCAAATTTCCTAATGGCTTTATTTTTAATGAGAAATAAAAATTGAGACATCTGACGAACATATTACTATTTTTCACAGACTTTGCCATGTGACCTGGACCTCACAAGTGTTAAAAGACTGATAAAGTCTGTGAAATCCTGGATCCATTCCAGCATCAGCATGCTCAGCTTCTTAACTGGGGATGTTCTTCTCATGCGAAACACTGGCCTGGATTCACATAACATCACCATCAAATAATTGAGGTTTACAAATGTGTTTTTTTGTTGTTTTCATCCAAATTCTTTTACATTCACATTTATAGCATTTAGCAGACACCCTTATCCAGAGAGATGCACAAAAGTGCTTTAAAGATTTAAAAGCTAAAGATAAAGAATAAATCAACACTGGTTCACTAGGTTGCAAATTTAAGATACCATCAGCCTAAAACTCATTGGGAGGAATTATAGCCCACATAAAACAAACAGGGAAAATTTAAGGGAATGGCTAGTTCAAGTTTTTTTTTTTTTTCCAGATCTAATAGTCATAGCTATGCATTGCTTTTGTCATTAACAAAAATACATAAATAAAATGAGAAGACTAATAAAATAAAGCCTGGGCTGCTCAAAAAGATTTTTTATAAACAAATTAAAAAAATTATATAGAACATAAACATGTGGGTAAACTATGTAATGTAATATAGTGTATCTCAATATCTTTTTCTTCTTCTTTCGGCTGCTCCCAATAGGGGTCGCCACAGCAAATCATCCATCTCCATACCCCCCTGTCCTCTACATCTGCCTCTTTCAAACCAACTACCTGCATGTCTTCCCTCACCACATCCATAAACCTCCTCCTTGATCTTCCTCTTTTCCTTCTTCCTGGTGGCTCCATCCTCAGCATTCCCCTACCGATATACCCCATGTCCTCTCCTCTGCACATGTCCAAACCATCTCAATCGGGCCTCTCTCACTTTGTCGCCAGAACGCCCTACATGCGCTGTCCCTCTAATAAACTTGTTTCTAATCCTGTCCATCCTCGTCACTCCCAACAAAAACCTCAACATCTTCAGCTCTACTACCTCCAGCTCCACCTCCTGTCTTTTACATAATGCCACTCTCTCTAAACCATACAACATCGCAGGTCTCACCACAGTCCTATAAACCTTTCACTCTTGCAGATATCCTTCTATCACAAATCACTCCTGTCACTCTTCTCCACCCACTCCACCCTGCCTGCATTATTTTCTTCATTTCTCTAACACACTCTCCATTACTTTGCACTGTTGACCCCAGGTACCTGAACTCCTCCACCTTCTCCACCTCTCCTCTCTGCAACCGCATCACTCCACTGCCCTCCCTCTCATTAACGCACATGTACTCTGTCTTACTCCTACTGACTTTCATTCCCCTTCTCTCCAGCGTGTACCTCCAGCTCTCCAGGCTCTTCTCAACCTGCTCCCTACTCTCACCACAAATAACAATATCATCCGCAAACATCATAGTCCACAAAAACTCCTGTCTGACCTCGTCCGCCAATCTGTCCATTACCACTACAAGCAGGAAAGGGCTCAGAGCTGATCCTTGATGCAGTCCAACCTCCACCTTTAACCAGTCTTTCATTCCTACTGCACACTTCACTGCTGTCACACTGTCCTCATACATGTCCTGCACCACCCTCACATACTTCTCTGACACACCTGACTTCCTCATTAATACCACAACTCCTCTCTCGGCACTCTGTCGTACGCATTCTCTAAATCCACAAACACACAAAGCAACTCCTTCTGTTCTTCTCTATACTTCTCCATCAACATTCTCAAAGCAAATACTGCATCGGTATAAATCCTTTTCTCCTTTCTTCTCATACAGCTCCTCATATGCCTTTTCCTTAGCTTTTGCTAAATCCCTCTTCTCCTGCCTACTTTTCTTATCTCTCTGCCGATCCCAATTCTGTTTTGACAGTGTATCTCAATATATTATATACATATATAAACAATGATAAAACATAATATAATAATATATAATAATGCATAGTAATAATGTAATATATAATATAATGTTATAAGATAAGAATAATTGGCATGCATTTTATTATTATTATTATTATTGTTATTATTATTATTTACATTCTGACCCAATTCTGGAAATAATACTGTAACCATGTGACTCTATATGAAATACAATAAACATAAATTACATAAATCCTACTGGAGCCCACAGAGATCAACCATTACGTCATTGTGTTTCTTGTGAAACCATTTGTTTGAGCAGGCTGCAGTGTACAACTGTGCTTGTCAGAAAGTGTATCAGATTATTGCTGAGAGCTCTGTGAGCCAACACTGACATCTGCTGGAGGAAGTCAGAAACTCTTCAACCTTGCGGTTATTGTTCTCATTTAAAATAAAGAACCAGGATTGGCAAAGAATCCTATTCTCTTGAAGCAAGAGTAAGAATTTATCGAAACAATATAAGAATTAGATATAGGATAAGCAGTTCTAGATTAAATAAATAAGTGCAGACAAGAATAAATTGGATATCGAATTCAATTTCAGAAGGCTTCCCATTAGAAAGAAAATAAAGAAGTGGGCTTTTTACTTGTCACATAAACATTACAGCACAGTTTAATGCTGCTACTTTCTTTCAGTATCTTTGCATATACCAGCAATGTAAGAAAGCTGGGATAAGAGTGCAGGGTCAGCCATGATACAGTGCCTCTCGAGCACAGAGGGTTAAGGGCCTTGCTCAAGGGCCCAAATGTGACAGCTTGGTAATACTGGGGCTTGAACCCTGACCCTGTTATTTAGTAACCCCGAGTTAATGTGCATAAAAAAAAAACGCCTGGATCAGTTAGTTTTTTACGGTTTAACCAATATCCATGTTTATTCCACACACTATAAATTAGTAAAAACTAATAAAGTTAACTATGTCCTGCAGTCCGAAAGCACCACCTCTACCTATGTACTGCTTTTTTGTGTGTTTAGCGCTATTAAAATTATTATTAATTACAGTATAAATCCTATAAATGCTTTCTATATGTTTATTAAAAGGCCCACATGACAATGAAAATGAATAACCCTTGTCCACAGCTTCTCAGTGGATAAAAGCAAAAATGTACTTGTGTATACCTGGTCTAAATGTGTTGTGGTTTTGTCTGCTTTGCCCTCTGTTAGCTCTTTATCCGGGAGCAGGAAGAATTCAGCGGCCGTGGGCAGTCCTGGCAAAACAGTGACCAACAGATGCTCTGGATTCACTCCAGTCACCTAAAAAATATACACACTGAGCTTTAGACAAAGTGTAAAATAACTTAATAATGAATTCAAAAGCACATTAGTGCAGAATTTGTCCTTGTGTATATGATACTTGTGAAAGTGAACTTCACAGCACGTGTGGCCTTAGGTATCATTGAGTTTTATGCTTTTGGAAATGATCTAGGGTTTGTTTGTTATGGTTTTTTATTTTATTTTTTATTCTAACAGCATGTGCAGAAAGTTATGACCTATCATGCAAACTTCCACAAAGCAAACATCTGACCAATTCTGGCAACTCCAAAACCATTTGTGGCAGCTTCCACAGACATTTCCACTAAACCTGAGAGCTTTTACAAAAATTCCTATCAATCCTGCCACCTTCCTCAGAGATTCCCACAAACCCTTCAAGCATTATCAGAAATGTGCACTAAATCAATACAGCTCTCTCTGAAATTCTCACCAATCCTGGCAGCTCCCCCAGAAAACCCCACAAATCCTGGTAGTTCTCTCAGAATTTCTAACCAATCCTGGCAGCTTCCTTAGGAATTCTGACCAAATCCTAACAGCTCTCTCAGAAATTCTCACCAATTCTGGCAGTTCACCGAAATTCCCATAAATTCTGGCAGCCTCCTCAGAAATTCATACAAGTAATGCCAGCTTTCATTAATTCTCAACAATCTGATAGCTTTCACAAGTTCTCCCTAATCTATGAAGCTCTCACTAAAATTCCCACAGACCATGCCAGCTTCCTCAGAAATTATCAACAATTCTGGCAGCCTCTTTAGAAATTCCCACCAAACCAAAAAACTTGTTTAGCAATTTTCACAAATCTGGACAGTTGAGAAATCCTAACCAGTTTTGGCAACTTCCCAAGAATTTCCAAGAATGTTGAAATTCTCACTAATCTTTCTCCTGTAACCTCTGATTTGTTTGACCTAACTGATGTGTTGACAAACAGGTGCTTACACAGAAAATGTGACCAAATCCACTAACCTCTACAAAAGGTTCTGATCAATCCTGCCAATTGTTTGTACCTCCCTGTAATAAATGAACTAGGTTACACTTAACAGCATACTAAGTCCATTACCTTCTGTGTTTTCTGACAGATTCAGGCTGACAGTGCATTCACACCCTGCATGATCTTACAAACAAACACGGATCTGCTGCTTGTTTCACTAACAGGAATAACTACCAAAAAAAAAAACCTGTGCTAAAGACATCATATAAAATCAGTGATTAAAACTTCAGCGCTTCAGATCTTCTATGGCAGATTCCAATCATGCATCACACAGTCTGTTCTTATTTTGAGGATATAATATAGGCAGTCAGGCAATTAAAACCGAAATAGCGACATCAGTTCCAGGTCAGATTTCAAGGTTAAAATGTGCCATAGTTCTGTAAGGCCCCGAGTGGTCTGCTGAAAACTCATTAGCCACATTATGACTCCAGTGGAGTGGAGCACACATATGGCAAACATAACTACTGTGGTTTGGGCTAAAATGCTTTTTTTTTTTCTCTTTACTGCCACCAGTAGATGCATTCATGCATATTAGACGAGCCTACACAGTTGTGTAGATGCAACGAGGCAGGATATATTTAGATGCTACATTCTTGAAAAGGATTGCCCCAGGGTGCATCTTTTGATCGTGATGCAATAAGATATACAAAATGTTAATAAACTGTATTATTTTATCAGTAAAATCAATTGTTTACAGAAAGAGACCTGAAAAAATATTTTGGAAGCTTTCCAGTATTATGTTAGAATTACAGCACTATGGAACATGTCATTGTGTTTAAAAATCAACCTAAAGATGGTGTGATGTGGGTTACTGTTTCCACCCTAAACATTCTAATAACAGCACATCCTAATGTGATTCATTCATCTTCAACTACTTGCAGACCACATTTGCCAACTGTCATTTTTCAAGTAACAAAAAACATATTGCACCTTTATCCATGTATAGTTATATTTATTTTTGTGGAATGTCCACAGAACATGTTACTTGAACTCATTTAGTTTCCTTCTTTCTTGAAATTAATATCTAATAAAAATGTATTGTTTTACATGTATTTTTTAAATGTACTGTTTACGCTAATTTTAGTCATTCTATTCTGTTAAACTAGAAAATTAGTTAACACCTTAATGTAATCTAGCATTCCACATCATTCCAGTCTATTCACCTACTGTAATAAAGCTCCTGACCATGCCCAGATATGCCAGATGGTGGGAGATTTAACTTCTCATTGGTCAGCAGAAAGTTTAAAAGCACCTTTTGTGCAGTTATTAGACAGCATCATAAACCCTCCTCCGTGGCAGTTCATCGCTTCATTTCTTTGAAACATGAGGATTATTGAGAGGTAGGCAGAAATTATGTTTCTGTGGAACCACAGCGCATACATTGCTCATTTGCAACAGATCCACGCCTTAGTGTGATTTAGAGAACTCTTGAACTTTGAGCAAAAGCAATCGCTCGAGTAAGAAGGAAAGAACTGTTCCAGCTCAGGATGGTTATAATTAATTAGGGAAGAAGTCTGAAGTTAGCGCAGTGCTCTTGATCCAATACATCAAAGATGAGGTAGCCTCACACTTTACTCACATGGACCATGGAGTTTTTGATGACTCTGCTAACATCTTGCCTCCATTCTGCTACGTCAGGGTTGTGATCATCCAGATTAGAGGAAAAGGCTAAAAGATGGGACCTGAAATATTCTGTAAAATAGAAATATAAATAAAAGAATATAAATAAAACAAAACATAGTTTAAACAATGTGTTCTTTAAGCATTTTGAAAATTGAAAACTCCTTATCAATTAAACTGGAATTACTTATAAGCCTTTGTAGAGTCTATACAATACAGAATTCAAAATAAGTTACTGATCAATTACAGAACATTGCAGATTGAATTATCTGGGGTCCAAACAGTACCTGAGACACATTTGATGCTACTTAGGCTTTGTCTGATCTTGTGACCCATCAGTGATATTGTAATGTATTTATTTATTTTTTCCTTGTTAAGGTCTTTTTGCCTACTTTTTAGGTCATTTGCCTTAACAAGCAAACAAACAATTTAAAAGTATTCATATATTTGATGGGAAATATGTAGTGACATATATATATATATATAAATATTGATAAAATATTGATCCAGTGTCCAAAAACGTTGAAAGTCTGAACCTCGATTCAAAAACGTTAAGATTTAAATACAGTACTGCTCTCACATGTGGCAGAGCGTAAATGCTTAACAACAAAGACTAGATTGTAATGCCACATGTTCGTGTGATCAGACAGGGGGGTGGGATTAAGCTATGTATCTATTTTGGATAAAATTTTAGTTGAACTGTCAGCCAAACCAGTTTTCAGGAGGCATCTTAAATGATTTGCTTTAAGCTACGTTCATGAAATATTAAGCGTGTATTTAACTAAGGATTCTTTATTGGTATATCCATGGGAAGAGCTGTTCACTGGGGCCACTACTGGCAAAAGGTGCTTGGACCACACATATCACCATTATGTATAATGAGTTATTGGCACTTTAAATAAATAAGAACAAACTTTTCTTCCAAATATTAATGAATATGCTTTGAAGTAATAATTACATTGTTTTCTTTAGATGATGAAATACAGTTCATTCTTGGTACTTTTGCTGTATACAGTATATTCTGTCTTAAACTATAGATATCTATACAAAATACACACATACTCACTTAATTCTGTAAAAATAGACTGACTGTGAAATGTATTCTAACAGTCATGTATTTCCCTTCAATCCAGCTGACAGAGATACAGATTTATTTCCACAGGCAAAACAGAGATGGAGGGCAGAGTGAGAGCATAAAAACCGTATTCCCAGGTTGGCAAGCTGTCAAGAAACAGCCACTCACCGTGGACTGCAATGGTTTTCCTGTCTTGCTGAATAGTGCTCCCGGCTACCACCTGCACGGTGACGATGTTTATTCCTTCCCGAGGGAAAGTGAAAGCCACGCTCCCCTCCAGCGTGATTATTGGCTGGGGTTGTGAAACCAAGGGCAAAACACATACAAAGGGGCAGAGCAATGAAAAAGATTAAGAAAGGCATAACTTGCAATGATTGCTTGTCAGTTTTGGTCAAAAGCTAAATTTGTTAAAAAAAAAAAATCTTATTTGTAATACTATTATTTTGTTGCAGGCATTTTGATCTGAGAATCATGGAGCAAAAAACAAATGTTCAAAAGAACTCTTGGTTTGGGAAGAAGAAATGCACCTAGCATCAGGAAGCAGACCAAGCATTTAATTACTAAACAAACAAATAAATATATTGTTCATACTGACAAACACTGAGATGAAGCAATAGTACAGTATGATGTTGATGCATTGGGTAGTTATCGCATATTGTCGTTTTTCTATAATATAAAATTAGATCAAGTTCCAATATTTAGATTCGGAGACCAGAGTTGCTTAGAAACATGCTAACTGTCATGTAGATAAACTCCCTGTTTGGAGTGAGCAAAATACAAGCCAGGTCGCAGCACTGAGGCGAAATGGCCCGCTTTCAGTGTTTGTATCACCATGTGATTTTGTTTTTATTCGTATCTTGTTTCCATCCCATCTCATCATTGGTTCATTGTCATGTGGGTGTTCATACATGTAATGTCTCCACCCAGTGTCATGCGGATACGGAGGCGGAGGCCGAAGTAGCAGCAAATAAAGTGTTATTCAAAGAAACAAACAAACAAGGCGGAGCCAACACAAATACCTGCTGCAAAAGGGATAATCCGGTGGTGCGCTCACAGCGCGGCCCACAACAGTTCAGAGTCTGCGGAATAATCCAAATAACGGAGTCCGGGAAAAAAGGAAGGTATAATCCCAGGTGCGTCTGGAAAGAGACACGGTCCACTATGTCCGAGTCGGAACACGAGTCGGGAAAGTGATCCAAGGCGCATCTGGAAAGAGGCGCGGTCCACGCGAAGCGAGAGAGCGAGAGTCCGAGTCGAACGGTGTGTGGAGGGAGAAAGCATACGCGAACACACAGTAGGATATGTGTATGCACACCGACATGAACACGCAGGAACATACATCCACATACGAACCTATATGAACACACATGAACGTGCAATAAAGGACCCCGAGTGTGTGTGCGGTGAGTGTTCATACAGGCGGTGTGATTAGCATGTAGATGAAAGTCAGGTGTGTGTGGTTAGTGCGATGGAGAGAAGCTCCTTGCGCACGAGAGAAGGAGCGGGGCATTCCCCGAAGCCCGGAGGTTTGACAGCCGCTGAAGGGGGCGTGGCAGGGGGGATTCCTGACACCCCCCCCCCCCACCCAAAGGGGCGGCTCCGGACGCCCCCAACCCATAGAAAGCCCGGTGGGCCCCTCCAATCGTCCAGGGTCGAAGGGGACCCGGCTGGAACTGGAAGGACCCGAGGCGGAGCGTCCACCCCTGCGGAGAGCTGGAACAACGGCCACAGCGGGGTCCCGGAACGGAGCGCAGCCCAACCCGGAGCCCAGGAACGGGGCGAAGTCCTCGGCGCAGACTGGAGGCGGAGAGACGCCACCCATGGAGACCAGGAACGGAGCGAAGCCCCCGGGGAAGACTGAAGGCGGGGCAATGCGCCCAGCGGAGACAGGAAGCGGAGAGACGCCCACCACGGAGGTCTGGAACTGAGAGACGGCCCTGACGTCCCTAGCGACGACCCGAGGCTGGGCGAAGTCCCCGGCGGAGGTCTGGAGCTCAGAGACGACCACCACGGGGACCTGGAGCGGAGCGACGCCCTCAGCGAAGACCGGAGGCAGCGTGACGTCCTCAGCGGAGGTTTGGAGCCGAGAGATGGCTACCCCGGCGACCCGGAACGGTTCGACGACACCCAGGGAGGCCTGGAACGGAGCCCCGTCCACCACGGAAACCCGGACCGGCACGACGACCTCGGTGATGACCGGAGGCTGAGCAACGACCACCCCGGCGACCTGGAACGGATCGACGTTACCCAGGAAGGACTGGAAAGAAGCCTCTTCACCCACGGGGACCTGGAATGGAACGATAACCTTGGCGACCACCAGAGGCGGGGTGGAGATCTCAACGGGGCTTACCGGCTGGAAGACCCCCTGGATGGAGACCGGAGACGGAGCAGCGCCCCTGACAGAGAACAGAGGCCGAGCCATGCCTTCGACGGAGGCCTGAGGATGAGCCACGCCCTCAGCTGAGTCCTGAGGCCAGACGATGTCCTCGATGAAGCTCATAGGCCGAGCTATGACCTCGGCGGGGTCCATCGGTGTGACGTCACCTTCCGGGGAGCTCAGGGGCGACACGTCACTTTCCCGGGAACTTGGAGGCGAGACGTCGCCGTGAGAGGGGCTCTGAGGCGAGACGTCGCTGTGAGAGGGGCTCTGAGGCGAGACGTCGCCGAGGGAGGGGCTCTGAGGCAAGACGTCACCGAGGGAGGAGCTCATGAGCGAGACGTCGCCGTGGGAGGAGCTCGGGAGCGAGACGTCGCCGTGGGAAGAGCTCGGGAGCGAGACGTCGCTTTCAGAGGAGCTCGGGAGCGAGACATCGCTTTCGGCGAAACCTGGCTCTGTGGGGTTGCCCTTAGAGGTCATTGGGCCTGCGACATCCCGATCAGGTGGCTCTGGAAATGGCCTGTGGCTGTCAGAGGGGACTTGGACGGCGATGGAGCTTTCCACAGGGCCTTCATCCACCGCATCTTTCTCGGAGAGGTCCAGCCGTGCGATGGTGTTTCCCTTCAGACCTGGGCTGGTGTTTTCCCTCTCTGAGGGCCTTGGGATTGCCAGGCTGTCCTTACATGCCCCTGGAGGCTTGATGTCACCTACAGCGTGGCTCTAGGACGAGACGTCGCTGTCGACGGAGCTCAGGAGCGATACGTCACCCGGAGTGGAGCTCTGTGACGTGGCGTCGCCCGGAGAGGAACTCGGAGGCGTGACTTCACCTTCAGGGGAACTCTGTGACATGGCCTCACCTTCCGAGAGACTGTGGGGCGAGCCGTCGCCTTCAGGGAGACTGTGGGGCGAGCCGTCGCCTTCAGGGAGACTGTGGGGCGAGCCGTCACCTTCGGTGGAGCCCGGGGGCAGCGGTTCGACTTCCCTTTCGCAGTCTCGGAGCTGAGTTGATTGCTCTGGGGACCCCTTGGGCGGAGAGGAGCTCTCGGGGACGCTTTGGAGCTGAACTGAGCTCTCCTTGGGATGCTGGAGCGACGCTGAGCTCTCCTTGGGACGCTGGGGCGACGCTGAGCTCCCCTGGGGACGCTGGAGCGACGCTGAGCTCTCCTGGGGACACTGGAGTGACGCTGTGCTCTCCTGGGGATGCTGGAGCGACGCTGAGCTCTCCTGGGGATGCTGGAGCGACGCTGTGCTCTCCTGGGGACGCTGGAGCGACGCTGTGCTCTCGTTGGGGCCCTAGAGCGGAGATGAGCTCTCCTTGGGGCCCTGGAGCGGAGAGGAACCCGCCTGGAGACCTTGGAGCGGAACTGAGCTCGCCTGGAGACCCTGGAGCGGAACTGAGCTCGCCTGGAGACCTTGGAGCGGAACTGAGCTCGCCTGGAGACCCTGGAGCGGAACTGAGCTCACCTGCAGACCCTGGAGCTGAGAGGACCTCTGAGATGTGGCGTCGCCTTCAGGGGTAATCTGTGAAGTGGCGTCGCCTTCAGGGAGACTGGGGGGCGAGCCGTCGCCTTCGGGGGAGCCCAGGGGCAGCGGTTCGATTTCCCTTTCGCAGTCCTGGAGCTGAGTTGAGAGCTCTGGGGACCCCTTGGGTGAAGAGGAGCTCTCCTGGAAGCTCTGGGATGAGGTTGTGCTCTCCTGGAGACTCTGGAGCAAAGCCGTGCTCTCTGGGAAGCTCTGGGTCAAAGCTGTGCTCTCTGGGAGGCTCTGGAGCGAAGCTGTGCTCTCTGGGAAGCTCTGGAGCGAAGCTGGACCCTCCCGGAGGTTCTGGAGCAGGGTGGAGATCTCCTGGAGGTCCTGGGGCGGAACGGAGCCGTCCTGGAGGGCCTGGAGCAGGGTGGAGATCCCCTGGAGGACCTGGGGCGGAGCGGAGCTGTCCGGGAGGGCCTGAGGCAGGTTGAAGATCTCCTGGAAACTCTGGTGTGGAACGGCGCTCTCGGAAATGGGGGAGAGGTGATGGAGATCCGCCGTGATCATTCCGAGTTCCCTGGTGAGAAGCTGGATGAATCGGGCGTATGAGCCGAACTCGCCTCCAGTCGCGTCCCGCAACTCACTGGCGAGAGAGAGGGGTTCTCCAGACAGCAGAGAAATATGGAACGCGATCTTCGCTCTTTCAGAGGGGTAGAAAGACAAGTACAACTCCATATGGCCTTCCACATTCCGTAAAAACACGCCCCACTCAGCCCTGTTGCGGGAGAAGCGAGCCGGGAACTCCGTGACGTCATCATGGGGACGTTAATCATGGCCGAGCGAATCCGACCTCCGAGGTTCGGTTCGCGCCGGGACCACAGTGGTAATCCCCCTTTAACTTTTACTTTTTTTTTTTCGGAAAAGTCCTTCTCCGTGTCCTTTTTCTTTTTTTCTCCTTTTTTTTTTCTCTTTTTTTCTCTTTTTTTCCGGAGTAGTCTTCCTTCTATTCTTTGTGTCCCTTTCGGGGGTCCTTTATTCTGTCATGCGGATACGGAGGCGGAGGCCGAAGTAGCAGCAAATAAAGTGTTATTCAAAGAAACAAACAAACAAGGCGGAGCCAACACAAATACCTGCTGCAAAAGGGATAATCCGGTGGTGCGCTCACAGCGCAGCCCACAACAGTTCAGAGTCTGCGGAATAATCCAAATAACGGAGTCCGGGAAAAAAGGAAGGTATAATCCCAGGTGCGTGTGGAAAGAGACACGGTCCACTATGTCCGAGTCGGAACACGAGTCGGGAAAGTGATCCAAGGCGCATCTGGAAAGAGGCGCGGTCCACGCGAAGCGAGAGAGCGAGAGTCCGAGTCGAACGGTGTGTGGAGGGAGAAAGCATACGCGGACACACAGTAGGATATGTGTATGCACACCGACATGAACACGCAGGAACATACATCCACATACGAAGCTATATGAACACACATGAACGTGCAATAAAGGACCCCGAGTGTCTGTATGTCTGTACTTTTGAGAGTCACTAACAGCTGGAACCAAATTCCTTGTGTGTGTCAACACACTTGGCCAATAAACCTGATTCTGATTCTGATTCTGATTCTGAGTGTGTGTGCAGTGAGTGTTCATATAGGCGGTGTGATTAGCATGTAGATGAAAGTCAGGTGTGTGTGGTTAGTGCGATGGAGAGAAGCTCCTTGCGGGCGGGGCGCGCACGAGAGAAGGAGCGGGGCATTCCCCGAAGCCCCGAGGTTTGACAGCCGCTGAAGGGGGCGTGGCAGGGGGATCCCTGACACCCAGATGTTCAGGATATCATTGGTCCTTTTGTTTGGCATTCAAAGCTGTTCGGACTTGAGTTGCACATAGTAAATCATGCAGTCTCTTTGATTACTAAGCCATTTTATCCTATGTTTCATACATGATATTTCTTTGTTTTTGTTTTTTCTACCTTTATTATCATTCACAGTTTTGCCCAGTTATTGTTATTTGCTGATCACCCAACCTTTTTATATTTGTGGGTTTGCCTGCCTTTAATATTATGCTTTGTGGCATTTTATTTATTTATTTGAATTTATTTATTTATCAATTAAGTTTTTGAATTGTCCCTTCCCATTCTGCATTCAATAACAGTTCTGTTTTCCTTGCTTGGCACATCCTTAATTACAAATCCAGTTTATGAAATTCAGTGATACATAAATACTACTAATAATTAACATTTCTGCTCCTTTCATATCTGCTCGGTCTTACTCCTGATTTAAGACTTACAGAGCTATTTGCATTTTGATGCATGGAGGCTGAAAGTGAAGATGCTGTACCTCTGAGTTGTTCCCAAACCACCAGATGTAGGTGACGGTTCCCACTTGGCTCGGCCACATAACGACTGTCAGGTTGACTTCCTTATTTTTCACTGCCACAAATGGCGCAGAGAGATGGATATACTCCAGCTGACCTACTCCGAAAAGAAACACAAAAGAGAGAGAGAGAGAAAGAGAAAGAGAGGTGAGATGGACCGAAAATGAAGCCATAGATAAAAAATAAAAAAATAATAAAAAAAACAGAAATCTGGGTAAAAAAAGAATCAGGAAAAAAAAATAGAGTTAATTTACAGGACAAAGTAAGAAAAAAAGAGCTGTATCCAATATATATTCACAGCTGTTCCACTCTGCAAGCTCCTGCCATCTGAGAAAGATTTTTCATCTCCTGTGCTTCAAAGGCAACCATTTCTGTTTCCCAAGCTTGGCTGGATTGACAGATCTGAAGACCAGGACCTTTGCCTGATCAATAACTCAGCACAATGATATCTGTCTGTTTCAACACACCAGCAATGGTCAGATCAGTCGGAGGTAACGGTGAGGGACGAAACGCCACATACTGATTAATGTACCTAATGATTTCTGATCAGATCAGCCTGTACTTTATGTCAAAATACAGCCTGCCATAAATCAACAACAAACTGTTCTAACAGCCTGTAAAAGAGGACCAGCATGTTAAAATCAATATCCCATATATAACCTCGTCTTTGGTTCAAAATCTATTGACCACTTGGGTCATGAAATCACAAACGCAACAATAACTTTCGTATTTAGATTTTTGGCCTTGTAGACTGAGAAAAGTATAGTGTGCTAATTATAAGATCTATTTTTGCACTAATATATGTTACTATTAATCCGTAGGCTATAGGCGCATGCTTCTTATTAAAATTAGTATACTAAATTGGAATATGAAAAATTTGAGTGCCAAAGAAACTGTACAACAAAATCAAAGAAATCAGCTAAAGATCTTTAACTCCATTATGCATAATTATATCTAATGACAAATCTGTGGAAATGGTGCAAAGTTATTCTTTCTCTCTAATACATGCTGAGAGCTGGTACTTGTTTTTTTTTCTCTGCAATTTGGTCAACTGCCAGTTTCCAAACCCCACTAATCACTAGACTTGTAGTCACAATTATATTTCAGTTTTTTCTGTTTTGTTCTAAAACTGCTGAAAAAATTAACATCGTGATATATATACAATCCTTAAAATTACTTTTAGCCTGTATTTAACATTGATTTTACATGAATTTGTCACACTGTATAGCAGCTCAGCATAACACACAGTCAGTGGAAGCTCTGGGCTTGCTTCCCTGCAATAATTAGCTGAACTTGTGTTATCTCAAGTGTGGAGATAATGTTTGTCTGAAATCGCACCATATGTCAGTGTGGATAAGTGGCTCTTAAAAGGAAAAATGCACGATAAATAATACAGCATTTGTATCTGTAGATATTTTCCCCAGAACATTCTTGCAACCCGATATAACTCTTCCACCTGAACTTTATTGAGAATCTGTGAGAAGCACGTATCTAATATCCAGCAGCTCTGTGATGTCATTATGAGGGCGTGGAAGAGGATCCTAGCAACAACCTGTGCAGGTCTGGTAAATTCCATGCCCAGGAGGATTAAGGCATTGCTAGATATCAATGGTGCTCACACAAAATATTGACACTTTGGACACAGTTTTGACATGTTCACTTTGGGTTTGCTCACTTTTTTGCCAGTTATGTTGAATTATTTTTAGAGGACAGTAAATCTGCTATACAAGCTACACATTGACTACTCTAACATATATCCAAGTTTCATTTCTATAGTATTGTCCCTTGAGAAGATATACTAAAATGTTGAGAAATGAGATGAGATACTGTATTTTCTTATGTACTGTAGCTATATAATCATATTGGTTTAGTGTGTATTTATTTTCATGTTTTCATGTACAGGCTGTTCCCTGAGATATGATGGTTCTGCTTACGTTATTTCGATCTTACGATGACGAGATATCTGAGATTTTAAGTTTTGCGTACCGAGTCAACATAGCAGCATACAGTATATGCGGTACGATATGTTGGGATGTTGCCAGGATGTGCGCATCTTCTGCCTTGTGAGATGCCTTACTTTCGCCCGAGGTCGACAGAGTTCAGTTGTCATGCTGTTAGAGCGATCTCTGTGTTATTTTTTTTCGGTATTTTTGGTGTTTTAAAGACCAATTTAGTCTTTAGGCAATTAAAGATGAATAAAAACACCAATGGATGATCAGTGCATGTTATGTTATTTTTAACAATCAAACAAGCAGATATGAAATGTCAAATACTTTACCGTGGGTGGAAACTCTTGAGCTCACAGTTAGCTTAATAATCACACTATGATCAGGTTTTGGCAAAATAAAAATAAATAAATTAGATATTTTAGACAAAACAACGTAAGCAGTATGGTCAGAAAAAAGTACAATAATTGAACTCGTACTTCTCATCAGTATGACAGCACGTACTGCAGCTCCATGTTTGCATGAAATTTTTGATCAGAAAAGATGTAGCTTGTATATGAATGGAGATTTTCTACAGAGTGTCCATTTCAATGTACAGACAAACAGTTCATTAAAATGCAATGTATGCAGTGCATGCAAACACAGTCAGGAACTCACATGTAACATGCAAGAAAAGAACCGCCGTCTCGAAGCCCAGGCTGTTCTCGGCCGTTGCGGTCACTCTATAGATTCCCACGTTCTTGTAGATGTGTTTGATCCCATCTTCGATGGAGCTCACGTTGGAGTATGTGATGGCGTGGCCGTCTCCAAAGTCCACTGTGATGCTCGTCCTTGATCCATCGCCCTGCCGTGAAACCGGCAATGACACTAATGATTTCGACGTCAAATAAGCTATTGCTTTGGACGTCCGTTAAAAGTAAAAAGGTAATTTCACGTTTGCCTTGAAGATTTTAGAGAGCACTTGTCAGGCAGGGTCTTTGCTTTGCATGCAGGGACATGATTTATTGAATAATCAACTTTGACATGAGACAGCCTGTTGTCTGGCTCAAAACCTTTGAATTTCAAAGAGAAACATAATACACTAATGTCTAGGACCTAATCTCTGTTACATCTTGCTATTGTTTAATCCAGACTCTATTCAGTCCAACTTAATGCTAAAAAAAAATCCAACAATCAAATTATGAAAAAACCCTAAGTAGACCATAGTGGAAATCAACAAATAAAAATTCTAAGAAGAAGTCCTATTATACTGTTTAAAGCCTGGTGATTAGCATTTAGAGGAAAAAGCAGTACATTATGAATACATTAGGAAAAATGTCATTTATGAATGCATTAGTATTTATTTTTTTTAATGGTCACCTGTGCTAGTCCTCTTTTAGTGATTGAAAGCCACTTAACATTGAGCAAATGACTACTTCAACTAGCTCAGTAGCACATTAACATTTTGAGTGAAGTACTCCTGTACAGTGTAGTGATAAATCACCTGTTCAAGGAAAACGAGGAAGGTGACATTGTGGCCCAGTGTGGCTGTGAGTTTTCCCTCGCTGGTAACCAGGTGCAGGCCTTTAGGGGCCTGACTGGGGCATGGCCGCCTACGGGCCATGTAGAGATCCACCACACCGCCCGTGCAATTATTAGACACCACCTTTCTGTAGCTGCACACATTTAAACAGACAAAATGGTATAGAATAGAAATCACCAGAACATCAAAACATCCTTTGATTAAACTGATTCTTGAAATTTTCCACTGCGTAGATGTGCTAAGATCTGCCCAGGTTGCCAAATTACCAGAATCTATTTGTTTGTTTGTTGTTGGTTGAGAGTTCGAAATGCATTATTGCATACATTACACAAAGCTACATTTTTTCTTTCTCTTTTTATCATTAGTAGGAGTATTCTCATGAACATTTTTCAAATTTTTTTCTTTTACACCTTTTTTTTTTTGCATTTTCTTTCCACCCCTCTCTCTTTTTACACATTTATTACTTTTCTACATAAAAAAATAAACAGTCTAAGCTGTTTCATATTTAAACTTAATTTACTATTTTGTATCTCAAGAAAAGTTTTCATTTATAATAATTAATAATATAATAATAAAAAAAACAGTCTGTTGCTTGTTTTCAAAAAGTATACGTTATTCATTATGTACTTGTATGCTGAAGCATAACAATTGCTCCGCATGACAGTGTCTGCGTGCATCAAGAAGTCATCGTTTACCATTTAAAATAACACAAGTGGCCTGCTGTCAGGTGTTTTGTCAGGCCACATCACCCAGCATAATTATTACTGACCTCATTAATATCAACAAGAACATGATGATCAGTGTCCACAAAATTTTGGCCAATATTTCTGATAGAAAAGATACATGTATTCAAAGTTGGGTCACATGGGTATTAAGCTGAATTTCTGTTTTTGTTTAGCTATTTTTAGATCTATGTGTATTGCCTGTGTGTAATTCACACCACAAAGGTTGCCAGATTTTTCTTGAATCTAGAAATTATAAGATGGTGGTTTTCAATAATTTTTTGCCACGTATGCCATGTATGGTGCTATTTAAATAATGTTGTTATATATACGTATATATTTAATGTTTTTTAATGGCATGCCGCTGTCATTCTTGATGTATTAACAACAAAAACATCAAATTCAAGGTAAAATATGCTGGTTAATTTAACAGCAGATAGACTTGCATTTAAGCATATACGAAATATTTATGCAGAAGTGCTTATACTTGCATTCTGGCTTTATATATAACTAAGACATGCCTCTGGTCTATGCAAACACTATCCAACATAAGTAAATTATCAGCAACTCTCTGGAGATCTTCTTGTCTGAATTTGCACCTGAGGGAAAACTGAAGTGTGCACATTTTCATTATTAAATCGGCTATGTGCACTTAACTCAACTCTGAATCCAGTTCAATGTGCTTTTTAGCTGCCCATTCAGCATTTTCCATAAAGCTTACATCTTTTTGTGCTGTTGTAATAAAAATACAGGGCCTGTCAAAAGTTAGGAAACACCTTTTATCGTTTTTAAACTATGAATGTTCTTTTTGGTTATATGCAACAAACTAGGGGTAAAAGGCAAAAAAATTCAATAGTTGACTGGAGGAAAGTTCTGATTCCAAATGTAACATTTTTAGCTCTAAAATAAAAACTTAAGTAAAGTAAAACAAAGAACAGGAGAGATGAGGTTACTATACTGCCTCTCAACCACAGTCAAACATGGAGGTGGAAGTTTAAAGTTTTAGGGTTGTATTAGAGAGGGAAATGTTGGGGACTTATTCTAAGTGAGCGAAATACTGAACCAATATGGCTACCATTCCTAACTTCAATACCATGCAATTCCATTTGGACTGCAGCTAATTGAACTAATTTTCACCAAAAAAACAAAAGAAGTACACAAATCATACACCCATATCCTGGAGTGTAATGGAGTGTTATTTGTCATGGAATGGCCTGCCCAGTCTCTGCACCCAACTCCTATTGAAATTCTCTGGGAAGAAACTGGATCACAAGGTCAGAAAAAAGTCTTCAATTAGTGACGAACACATTTGTCAAGTTAAATCAAAGGCATAGCAATTTTAATTTTTTTTTAGCTGAATGTTTGGAGAGACTAACTGTTCGGATGCAAAGAGTGTGTAAAGCTGTTATTCATGCTAAGGGAGTATTATTTAAAATGAAAATACATTTTAACATCTGGATATTTATTTATTTGTTTGGTCAAAGTAAATCTTAAAATCATGAATTATAAAAAATACCTAATTAAATTACATAATTTGTTGTATATAAACGAAAAGAACATGCAAGTGTCTCCCTAGAATGATAAAACACTGTGTTGGCAAGCTTTTAACAGGCTTTGTAGCATACACAACTCAGCTGGAGAAAATTCTTCCATGAGAAGAATGCAGACCACACCTACATCAATTGCAATGAGAAAAAACCTAGAAATAAACAAGGTACAATAAAGAAAATGAATTCTTTAGTTCGGGGGTTGACGAGTTTACACTATTGTAAACTGAATACTTTTATTTCTCTCGCAACTTTTGTTTCTTTGACTCTCTTTAATGCTCCCTCTTTTTCATTTTCCCCTTTTTACTTTCTCGTTTCTTTTCCCCATTAATTATTTTGTACTTTCTTGTGGTATAGCTTCCACTTTTCCCCATTTCCTTGCAATGAAATGTAATTTCGCTCATGTTTTCAACTTCTATCTGTCTTTTCCATTTCCCCCTTCCTATATTCCTTCCTCCCTCTTTCCTTCCTTACATCCCACATCACTCTGTTTTAATTTCTTTAAAACATTCAATTTGAATTTGTTTCATTCTTTACTCATGTCTTGTTATCGCCAGTGTATTTTCCCTAACCTTTTTCTTTCTTTCTTTCTTTCTTTCTTTCTTTCTTTCTTTCTTTCTTTCTTTCTTTCTTTCTTTCTTTCTTTCTTTCTTTCTCTTATTCCATTTTGCTCTGTTTTGCTCTTGGCTTTCTTTTTGTCATTAATTAATTAATTAATTAATTCATTCATTCATTCATTCATTCATTCATTCATTCATTCATTTAACAACTAAAGTTACTACCATTAGTTATTTTCTCTTTCCTCTTAGTTATCATAATGGTGTATGTCTTTGCCCCTCATCCAAGAGGCTTTATTAGCTCATCCTTTTCATCTTTTGTCAGATGTTTCAATCTGATTTTAAGGATATTCAAGTTGATGAACAATTAAATACACCCTCAGGGTTAAGTGTTATAGAGATCCAGGTCCTTTACTTTTTTAACTCAAAGCAATTGGTCTTTCTCAAAGACACAACAATTTGCAAAGTAATTCAGGATAAAATGTACAGGGGAATGCAAAGTTCTTATATTGTTGTATTTCTTTCTGACCTGAATGGCTGTCCTGCAGAGAAATAGGCTAATGTAAGAAACAAAGTGCTCACCCGGTACTGTTGAGGAAAGTGTGGCCTGTAATGCAGCTCCTGGACATGGAAGAGGGATGAAACCAAAATGCTGGTGAACACCGGCCATCTGTCCTTCGTTCATAGCCATAATCACTGCAAAAAACACACACACACACACACACACACACACACACACACACACACACAAGCGGTAAAGAACAAACATTGTCTGGTATCAATTGTGAATGCAGTAAACATCATTAGAGAAGTCCTACTTTTTTCTCTCTAAAACTTGATGTAATCCATCAAACAGATTTCATCTAGCTTCTGCTGCTACTTTTTTCCTTATGTAACACAGCTGACAAGATGAGAACGTCTGTAATATGAATGATACGTCCTCACGCCGCAGATAAACAACGGATCGTAAACTCGGCTGTGTTTGTCTTTTTGATTAAGCATACAGACCAGATGAGCTTAAGTTGTTTGTCCTACAATTAAAACCCAATGTGACTGCACCGCCCCAGACGATGGGGACAAATTGCTGCAATTACAGTCAACACACTACACAGATGCGGCCACGTTGTTATAGTTAATGAAAGCTATTACGTCCCCTGATTAATGTCTTGCGGTGGATACTGAGAGTAGTGCCTGCCCCTGTGGGGTCTTCAGATTCAGGGCTGTTAAGAAAGCGACATTAATAATTCTGATAATTTACAGGAAAATGAGCAAAGTGACATTCCGGTCACATAAAGCAGGAGTGCTGCTGAATTCATGGAAAAGGTTTAAAACTGCATAAAAAACAAAGAAAGAAAGGTTTTAAATCTTAAAGGGGATGTGAGAATGTAAGGATCATATAACATTGCAATGCAGAAGCAGTATACAAACACTGCTACATAGATTATCCCAATCCTTTTGATCATAAATGTCCTCTTTCACACAGCCTGAAGTTTCATAGTTGATTAGTTTCCTTTCAATGGAAGCAATCTCAAAATCCATCTAGCTAACCATATTTATTCATTTGAGTTTCCAGATGCCTAATTCTCACCTCAAATAATCACTCTGTAATACAGGAAATACAGAGCATAGTAGGCCTGAAGTAAAATGGTACATCTCGATGGCTTCTTTAAACGATTCTCAATCAACTAACAATTGTTAGTTAAAAGCAGCTTTAGTTCATTATCAACAAAACAGCTTCAGCACATACTGAATCATAAAAAATTCATAATATACCTAACATTTATCTTATTCAAATTATTTTTGGCCAGGGTATAGGCTACATTGTGAAAGAAATATGTTAATAAATAGAGCTAAGCTATCTAGGTGAGAGATTTAACAATTAAAATGGCTTAAATCAGGTTGCACCCCTCGCTTTAAAAGTTACTACACTGTATGGGGATGTTTTAGATTTTATGAAAATGTTTCATGCCATGTGCAAGGTTATTTAGTAATACATTTACTCTGGAATTCAGAATTGAAGGAAGGTATTTTATCTGTAACTGTTCAACAGAGAAACCTCGAGAAATATAAAAAAAGAAAGTGTCCATATAATTCGGAAACGGATCAAAACTGTGAGGTCAGCTACAAGTTTCATAGCCTAAGCATTACTGTAAGATATCAAACACAGAATTAAACTGAGGATCCTGCAATGAGGTTTCCAAGGCAAAGTGAGATCGCAATCCAAAATCCAAAACAATAAGGCAGGCACACAGTCATAACACAATCAGAAACAGTAAACACAAACGCAAAATAAAATGAAGTAAAAAAAACAAGTAAGAAGAATAAACGGGACACAACAAGGCAGTCAGACATAACAAAGGTTGAGAAATTATACAAACTCTAGCCATTGCAAGACATTTGCTTAAAATGAGATTAACATACATATTTAAGTGTTTACACCAGGAAGTGATTGCTAGTGATCAGTGCTAAAACCTTTAATAACGATCTCTGTTGTAAGAGAAAAAAAGTGTTCTCACAGTTGGGATCAACTTGGAATCAAGTCAGTGTTTACACACTAAAGCTAAGCTGTTTAAAAATATACATGTATTTATTAATTACTCTCTTTACTAATTAGTAATGGTTTATTCATTAATAACGCAACTCACATGTTAGGAAGAATACAAGCCAAACCCACATTAAGCATTTAAAGATTCTGTTCATTATAAAAAGAAAAGCAATGCATTTTTAAATATAACAGAAATACATTTTACTTAAAATATGGTATTACTCACCATTCAAAATCAGACTCAGTGCACTCACAGGGATCTGAAGTGACAGTGACCGAGTGGCTCTTACCCATAACGCACTTGGCCATTGGCTTCAGCTTCCGATAGATTTTCTTCACACCCATGAGGCAAGGCTCACCCTGTAAGATTTTTATTTCTTATTAAATCCAGCAAATCCTATTTTTTTCTCTAATTTACTTAACTTATAAATAATTAATGTTAGCCAGTTACATAGTGTGTATGTGTCAGACTGGAAAAAAAAAAACTGTGGTGCAGGTTTCCAGTGTCTCTCAGGTATGTTTATATATTATTTGTATATATGGACAATATGGCAAACATGGATTTTCCAGCCATGTATACTTCTTTCCTAAACTGCTACAAAGTTGAAGGCACACAATTGTATAGGATGTCTTTGAATGCAGTAACATTTAAAAATTTCCCTTTAACTTGAACTAGACCCAAACCTGTGTGTGTGTGTGTGTGTGTGTGTGTGTGTGTGTGTGTGTGTGTGT
>JAAIIK010000020.1:3770441-3787870 GCA_014706435.1 Silurus glanis
TGTGTGTGTGTGTGTGTGTGTGTGTGTGTGTGTGTGTGTGTGTGTGTGTGTGTGTGTGTGTGTGTGTGTGTGTGTGTGTGCGTGTGAATTGTTGTCTTTTTATAACTTTTACTTCCATTATGCCCAAACTCAAACTGTTTTTCCAAACCCAGCTGTTTTGCTTTCACAAGCTGAATAAAGAAAACAATTTGTTTAGAAACTCAGATTCATTTTTCTTCTTCTGTCACATATAGCCTGACTTTATTTGAATTTTTTGAATTTATCTGAATTAGTGCTCCAGCACTGGATAAACAGTAAAGCTTGCACATTTATCATCCTTGGAAATTGTGCAATAGGGTAAATGCATATAAATTTTATTTTATTCTAATTTAAAAGTCACAATTACTATAGACCAGCACTGTTTAAAACAATGCAATATCCCTGTGCTTTCTTACACTCAGGACTCATAGTCCTAGAAGTTGTCTCCATCAATAGTTTTCTTAATCCAAGTAAAATAAATACTGTAATCTATTTGCTCAAGAATAAAATAATAAATAATTTTACTCCTGGTATAATTAAACTAAATAATAATACATTTATATTATCCGTATTTTATTAGTTGTGCATAGTTTTATTTCAGCATGATGTTTAATATTTGTTGTTTTGTGTGTGTGTGTGTGTGTGTGTGTGTGTGTGTGTGTGTGTGTGTGTGGTGCTGACCTATTTCCTTCATTATTTGAATTGTTTGCTAAAGGAAAAGTTCAAATGCCCATGATTGACACAGGAGATGACGAGAGGAAATCAGCAGCTGCAGGCATCTAGGTACAGTATCCCTGCCTGCTCTGATATTAGTGTAATGCTCTTAACCCACACCCATGTTCCATGGGGCCTGCCCATGTGCTGGACCTTATTTGTCAGTGAAGGAAACTCTGAAGGCTTTTTTCTGAACACACGACAAAACAAATATTACTCTAACAAAAAGAAGTTAATGCTTCAACCCTGATTAAAGTCATTTAAGAGCATTTTTTTATTAAAACAAAACAAAATGCATCAAGCAAAAGCACAATCATAAACCCAACAGCATTAACTTGAGAAATAAAAGATAGATCTTTGTTAATCATCAGAACAACTTTCATGGTTTGCCATCTTGTTTTCAATTCTGCTGTTGTTTTGGATAATTTGGTTGGTTTTGTTGGGTTGTTGGGTTGCTGTCTTGCGTTTACGTTGTTATCATGTTACTGGACTTGCTGTTGTGCTGTTGGTGTTTAAGTTATGCTATTGGTTTTATTGTTGCTTTTGCTATCATGTATTTATTTTGCCTTTTTTGCATTTCAGTTTATTTTCTGTTGTCTCTTTGGTTTTGTTGTCATGTTAATGGTTTTTCAGTTTTATTGATTTTGCTGTTGTGACATTTCTATAGTGGATCATATTGTGCTTTTGGTCTGTTCATATCTTATGAAAATTGAGCCCTTAACATAAATTATAAGCTGTTTAAGGTCTCAAAATAATTATTAGAAGCACATCTAAATATCCTAAAATAAAAGAATGTATAAAAATAAAAACTGTGAAAAGTGAAAAAAAAAAATGCTTTAGTTTTCAGGCCAATTAAAAATATTAAATTTAAACATGCATGTTAAAAGTCTCACCTGGTTATGGAGGTGCCAAGTCTGATAGTCAGCCTCAGTGCATCGCCTGTTAAAAATAGACCTGAAGTCGATCTTCACCAGCTGCCATTCGGACCGATGACTGACATGCCCGAAAATTCTGCAAATAAAGAAAATCGCATCAGCCACCGTGTGCTGGGCTGTAGCCGCCATATTGGGCCTTCGCTGACACAAGTGATTATTGTGACATGCCAGCGATGCATCTGTCATGTGTCTTCTCTGCTCGAGTCATTACCTCACTGAAATACAAGCAAACCTTTGACATTCCTAGGCCTCGGGAAAACTTGGTTTGACTTTGCAAGACTTAAAGAAAATCACAAACTAAGGAATATTTCAGCCCAAAATGGCTAATGTGCCAAGGAATGCTAATAAGGACCCATTACCATGATCTCATTTGCATGATGCTAACTGTTGCAATAATTAACATTCAGCATTTCTGGACAAAGTTTTCCTTTAAATCAATACAGTTTTGACGAATACTAAGGCTTAACCTTGAATGATGGCATGGTGACCTATCTTAATGGATAGCTTAGACTTTTTCTTTTTTTTTTTTTTTAGCAAACACCATCAAATAACAGTAAAGATTCTACATGAAAATGTTGCTCACACCTGCAGGCCCTAACAGGTTATTATAGAAAAAATATCTGCTTTCTAAAGTTTTTCTCTTCTGGTTTTCCTATGTTGATTTGAAGAGCTGAAAATAGACCTGAATGCACAGCTCGCCCTCTTTCACATTGATCTATGCTGATCAAAATGCGGAAGGGGTCGTTTTGATGTTTGGCAAGACCTTGAAAGAAATCCTTCCCTTATTAGTGAGAGAAAAGAGGGGAATGATTGCAACTTGTCCATTACAGAGACTCAGGCACACACCTAAACAGTGATGAATACAAAGCATTAACCCTAGAAACTCACGGTTTGCTGTTTTTTGAAAATGTTTCTCAGGGAAATAAATGAAACTCATGGGCATCCATCCATCCATTTATTTATTCATTAATCAATCCATCCATCCATCCATCCATCCATCCATCCATCCATCTATCCATCCAATTATCTTAATACATACGTCATAATAAGTGTTTCTTCCCCTGGTTCACCCAAAACTCCATCCACAAACAGAGGCGAAGATGTAAAGCTATATTTATTCCATACCCGACCCTCATCAAAACTCAACCTGTTCAGAAAAAGAAAAGATTAAACCACACACACACACACAACACTAACTGTTTTTTATGTACCACACCACTGCTTTTGCTTTGAAAGTCCTCATTTCCTCGACATGCCTGACTACTACAGTAATTGAAAAAAGCCAGCCTGTGCCAGCCTGATGACTTGAGTGTATTACAATTCAGGCTTGTATCAAGAGCATTACACAGCCCACTGAGATTAAGTACAAATATTTACACATTTTATACAGTAATCTCATTCTGTAGGGTTGAACTAACTCACCAAACAACATCTTCAAAAAAGATTAGACATGACAAGCTTGTATGGGTTACCATAAGTGTCTGATAGGAAGAGGAGTGTGTTGGATAGCCACTAGAGCTCCTCCTTGGTCAAGGTAAAGGATGCTGTATTCCTCGTCAAATATCTGAAAAACAGACCAAAACTCTGTGTGGTGGCCCAGGAAAATACTACACCTTTTAAAACATTGACATTTTCTATTTAATGTAACTTTGAACTGAAATGTGTTCCTCGTTTGAACAAATCGAAAGCAACCATTCAGTAGTTTACAGTCTGGAGTGAAAAAAATTGCATTTCTAGCTCCACTGAAAAACAAGACATTGACACTCTAAAAGTAACTGTTATATATTCATTTTATTTCCATTTCATTTTATACCATTAATAATATAAAAATTATGCATATCAACATCAAAACCATGACTGTGTCCATTGCCTTTATTCATAGCTCTGTGTTTATTCATAAGAAAAATGCAGTTATGAGCTCAAAAAAAGCAGGTGCTCATATACAACCATCACAAAGCAAAATAGGTGTTAATTGTTAATTTACAATAATAAGAATCCAGTATATGGTCAAATATTTAACAAATTCTATTATTTTTGCCTTGTGAAGTAAAATAAACAATGTGAAACATCTACTACGTGAACCATATTCATAGAGCTCAATTTGTGCGCACTGTCATGCTGAAACAGGTTTGGATCTTCTAGTTCAAGGCTCATCTGTTTTTTTTTTCTGTTGTTCTTTACATTATGGCTCTCTTTTTTTGAGCATTTTTCTATCATAAGTAGTAGCATTACACTTTCATATTAAATTGTAGAGCTCCTCTGTGAACTATGTAAATGCTCCCATGTCTGCAATATAAAGTGTCTTGTGCTTCATGTCCTTTCCAGCCAAAATGTCTCATCAGCTCGTTTAATTTGTCTTGCGCTTAGGAGAGCGGTCAGAGAAGTTGAGTTATGAAGTGATTTCAAGTCTTTATCGCACGCAGATAGATAGAGAACTTTCAGTTTGATTAAATAAAAACCCAGATAGCATCCATCACACTTAAAAAAACGTTAATCCATAAATCAGAGAGATTTTAATTCATCCTGACATGTTTGACGGGAGTGGAGACACATGCCCCAACACACAAACTTTATCTTTTGCCAGATCTAATTTTCTCCTAATTATTTTTTTGCCTACAATTTTTAATTAGACGACATCCCTCGTAGATTTAAAGCCACCATGTGAGCAACGGCCACCTGCGGGCATGCCACTGAATCCAATTTGCTCAGGAGGTATAGTTTGTTTATCATTTCTTGTACAAAGCAGGTGGATTTATAAACTTGAAGATTGCATCAATACTGAAATTACATCCCCTGAAGTCTCTTTGACATGCTCACCTGCCTCCATGTGTTTCCAGCATCAGATGTGATGAATATGCTAACATTATTGCTAGTCAGCTCTGCGCCTATGGAACCTATATAGAAAAAAGAAACAAATTACCGTACCTTGTGCAATGAGTACAGAACAGTATACAAGGTTTGTTGGATGAGAAGCTGTAAACAAGCTGATTAGATAAGCGATTAAATCAACAGCTAATACACAACTACGCATCAGGTATAATACATTTAATATCATGAGCATGTGATTTTGGTTCCATTTCCCTTGCATTTGAGCTAAAAATACATATTAATGCACATTTTGCACAGAATAATTCAGCATTGTAATTATATAATAATTAAAACATTCGCCCACACTTGAACTTTATTCACCACATTCATTATTATACATGCATGACTAGTGAATTCAGACACAATATATCCGAATAAATTGGTTTATATTAATTCACTAATGCTGCATTAAAAAATTTGTCTAGATAAACTTTTGAATACAAATTTAGGGAGTAAATTTTTGTTATCTCCCAGTGGTACAGGTTCTCCTATTGGTCTGTTTACTGCTCGGATAAACGTAAATGATCCTTAAAAGCCGATGTTAAGTAGCAGAAACAGTAGTAGTGATAGTAGTAGTAATAATAACAACTTTAATAAATGAAGCATGAAAAATACACTATAATAGCAAAGGTTTGTGGACATCTGGCTATGTGCTTTTTGAACATTCCATTCCATATTAGTCCCCATTAGTTGTTATAATAACATCCACACTTCTGGTAAGAAGTAGATGTAGTAGAAATAAATGTAATAGAAGTAGTAATAGTAATCATAGTAGATGTAGTAGAAATAAATGTAATAGTAGTAATAGTAGTAGGTGTAGTAAAAATACATTTATTATTATTATTATTAGTAGTAGTAGTAGTAGTAGTAGTAGTAGTAGTAGTAGTAGAAATAAATTGAATAGTAGTAGATGCAGTAGAAATTAATTTAAAAGTAGTAGTAGATATAGTTGAAATAAATGTTATAGTAGTAGTAGTAGATGTAGTAGTAATAGATTAGTACGAGATATTTTAATAGAGGTAATAACAAAGTAGGACTATTAGATATTTATTAAATTTTTTACTACTGGATCTCATTTTACTACTATGAGTTAAAATACTATTATGTTGTATTAATCATGGAATGTATGACAAATTTCCATAAAAACTTCTTAGCTTACACTCTATATTGGTAAGTGTAATTATTATCTTTTCAAGTCTGTTAATGTATGTAGTCCTGCAGTTTAAATATTTACATATTCAGTTTACCAATTGCCCTTGAGACTGCCAATGAGACATTCTGTTTCCCAAATCTAAAACAATTAATTAACTGTTTTGCCCTTCCTCACTATAGAAAAACATGTTGAAATATTTTTGTCCATATAAATCACATATACACTACAAATGTTATGTTATAGATACTTTTCTAATTGAAATAAACACAGGCTTAACTATAGTTATAATAAAGCTTTAACATGAACAGATTAATGTTTACAGATTCTGACCCAAATTCTAAATGAAATAAAGCCTCATCTCTAAAACCTTGTGGAAAAAAAAATCACAAAAACTAGCTGAGGTTGAATACTGCCTGATTACACCTGTATACAGTTTGATTAAATAAAAAATAATAATAAAATACATGCTTTTAAAAACAAAATAACCTATTTTGATCTTCTTTGTTCTTTTCTTTCTTTCCTCAAATCTTTTTTTTTTTCTTTTTTTTCCTCATATACAGGCTCTTTCACAGGCATCAACAGCTGGCTGAATGCTTGAACCCTCTCATTTATTGGCTCAGTATTACAACACTTGCATAAATAAAGGTGTGTTTTATGTAAATTACATGCGGATGAGAGTAACTTGAGATATGGCATATGACCCATGTGTATAACATAAATACTGGACTAATAAGCTGGAGTCAGTGCAGCTGAATCAGATTCATTCATTCTGATGTCACAGGGTAGTTTCATGAATCAGATGCATCATTCTGCTCAGATCTGCACTCGTTTCTGCACATCTGTGATGAATAAGGGCCATTGTGTCTATATTGCCAAGTTCAGCGAGAGTTTTTTGCCATCACAGAACATTATGTGAAATCTTAAATAAGTTAGATCTGCCATTCTCATGATGAGAGACCTCAGTCAAATCAATCTCTTGCAATTCAGTGCACTGAAGAGCATCTAATATACTCCCCTCTGGGGATTTCCCTATCTAGAGAGTTGGAGAGACATTTATATTCCATCTTTGTTCATATGCAAGACAATATAGTATTTGAATTTAGTGAAAGACATTCAGCTGTGAGGGTCATATACAAAAAAAAGAGAACCTTCAATCTCATAGAATGAAGAGCACTTAAAAGAGAAAAATGAAAGATGACAAACGACTGGATTTAAAGGACTCTTAAAAAAATAAAGTCTCGACCCTCTCTTGTCTCAAGTGCGACACTTAGCGTCTCTATTTGTTTGCGCTGGCATGGCGCTAATCTTGTTCATATGCCATATTCTGAGACTGTTCCTTTATGGGTGCAGTAGGCCAATTGCTCATATAAAATAATAAACGCTTTCAATGAAAGCAAGAAAGGGTCTTAATTTGCAGTTCGGAACACTCAATGTAAGCAAAAGATTTTGCTCAGATTTTTTGAGTCTCCCACTCAATAAGCGAATTTAGTTTGCTTATTGTCTAGCATAGTTAATAAAAGTCATTCTTGTATTTGTCTGATATTATCATCTTATTTCTGATAGTAATATAATTAAGCCTAGAGTATGGTCTGTATATCACGGATTGTTTTAAGTGAAACTTATTACAATACTTATATAAACAAATCAGTATGTGCAGTGCAAAATCATTTGGATCAAGTATATCAAGTATATACACAAGTATATTCAGACATGATAGTACTATATAAAAGTTAAATAGTCTAGACATTGTTCCAGCCATCTATAGTTAGTCCAAAGAAATGATTCTCAACAGAGTATCAGCAGAGTTCCGATGGACTGAATTTACAATCGCAAAAAGACTGAGACAAGTGAATCGTCAATTAATGAACTACTGAACATCAATAGCTAGAAACTGTACTTTCCAAACTACTTTTTGATTTAAAAAAAAAAGTTTAATTTCATAAGAATCCTGCTGAGACCAGTCAAACAGCATATGATACAGCTCAAGACTCAATACTGTATGATAGGCATGTATTTTAGTAGTGCTAGGTCAAGTCTATCCCATGGGATTTTATTCTTTGAAGTTTCATTACGATTTCGAACTTTGAATACTGCAAAAGGAAATGTTCACTTACCCGATGCCACTATGATTCCTGGTGCTGACTCTTTGCTGGCAATATTTCCAGATGTATAAGGGTTTGCCGATACATGAAGTTGCAAATGCAGGGAACAGTATGGCTACAAATCACACACACACACACACACACACACACACACACACACACACACACACACTGAGGTATTAATTTATGTAATTCGTGAAACTGTGGTGAAAATCAATATAAATTCTTTTTTAAGTAGCTTCAACTAAGCTGTCACTCGATGGCCAAAAAAGCCCTAATTACAAATCCCACAGCAGCACACACTCCCACTGGTTGCATCTCAACATTAATCTTGATTGGAGTAACCTTTAATGGCACAATTCTCATTACACGTCCGCAAATGCCAATGGTAACCACATGTTGCACTGGCTGTTTTGGGGTTTATTAAAACTTTGACATTTTCTGACAAATAACTCTATAGTGGGGGCTGAAAGCAAGGCCGAATGTGAGACCATTAATTAGTCAAATTTATCAAAGGGTAATTATTTTTTGCTTGAACATCTAAGTGAAGTAGACGAGTGCAACTCTGTCTATAGCGATTGTTTGCTGATAAAAAAATGCCTTTAACTATGTAAATAGCAAACACCAGGCCTCATTTGTCGTTCATCATGTCATCATGTAGTTAAGTTGTTTAGAAATATTTTAATAGACAAATCCAAACTAAAATTTCCTGCAATAGTTAGTTTAGGTGACTCGATTAATCTTAATACTGACATACAGTATGCTTTGCATATTTATAAATGGCAATTATTTGTTAATGATATATCTTTATCTGCATAAAAATTACTTGCTGCATGGTGAAAAGGCAGATTCAAAATAGTCATATGCAACTAGACAGAAAAGTCCCAACCTCTGACTAAAACAGCAAAGCAACTACCCTATGCTCAATGCTCTCCTTAACACTGGATTCCTCTGGTTTCAGCAAATGGCATGAAATCAACATAGCAGTGTTTTATGCAGTTTATCATGTAGTTCTGATCTTCCAATATTGATACTGGGTATTTTCACCTTTCCCTTCACATTAACATGAACAATGGATATTAGAAAAATGTCTAAACAACCCTGTTAAAATAACGTTTTTGTGATGTAACAAAATGAAACTGAAATAAATCATGACCGGAACTGTTCCCACCTTCAAAAACAAATTACAACATATACAAAAGAATGTGAATACACTCAGAGAAAACAGAAAAAACTAAAATAAAATCAGACTAACCAAGTTGAATAATCTTGTTTTGATTATATTACACCACTTATTCTTTTGGGGCAAGAATCTATCATCTAGTCTTGGCAATATTTCTACCATTCATTATTGTAAAAACATTCTGAATACATCAGATTACTTCTGTACACAGTCTGCTGCAGGACACCCCACAAAGATTAAGTTCTTTGGCTATTTAAAATTATTGTTGTTTTTTTTTTTTTTGGTTACGCCATTCCATTGTTGATAGGGATACGTGCTCTGGGTCAGTTTTTGCACTGAAATTGACTGGTATTTGTAGCTATTTGTGATTTCCTTATCCTTGATTAAAGCCGCACTTCTTTCTTTTGATAAATGTTTTTTTAATAACAGAGTTACCATGCATGCTTTAAGCAATACAGAAACAGATGATCTTCATTCGGGTTTAATCAGAATAATTTAATCGATGACAGCTGTATAATTACCTTTAAACCTGAAACTAAATGAAACTCTGAACACAAACACATCACAACTGTAATATTGGGCCATAATATTGTATTGTTTTTTTCCCTATTTTTCCAGGTAATGTTTTTGCTTGTTTTTTACTTGATTTTTATGTGTTGTAATTTCAGAACAAGGGCAGTAAAAGTTCTGACATGATTTACCTCGGTTTTATTTTTTTACAACACAAAAAACCTGCCATTTCAAGAGGCGTGTTTAGACTGTTTATATCCAATGTGCGCATGCAAATAATTCACCGTGTGCGATAATGAGTTGTGAACGAAGCGATGCTGCCACAACATAATTGCTGATCTCCTTGGAGAATACAGGCAGCTCAATACTTTATGTCACCTGACCTTTTAGTGGAAGGTTGATGCTATGCCACTGGACTTTGATGAGTGAGTGTGATGAGCGTTGCTCTTTTTGATGCTTAACTCTGACTACATTAGACACATTTTAGACAGGCGGCATTTAACAAGAGCTCGCAGTCTCATTATCACGCTCTCTCTCTCTCTCTCTCTCTCTCTCTCTCTCTCTCTATCTATCTATCTATCTCTCTTTTTCTACCATCTCTTGCTGTTCCTTTTGTCACCCACCCTCCCTCATAACGTACACATACTCTCACACACTCACTAACTCACAGACACCTTTTTTTCTTATTCTTACTCACCAATATACAGTGGATGCTGTTCCCTCGTAGATCACGAGAGGGCGCCTGCAGCAGTCTCCAGTCTCGGCCTTTATTGTACGTGATGTACGTCTTCACTTGGTCATCTATTTTCTTGTTGGCCAAAAACATTCCTTTTATTCCCGCTACCTGTAAAAGCCAAGAGCAAAGCAGCCCAGGAAGTCACTACATGTTCAATAACTGATGATTTACATCTGGCTGAAGGCATCAATTTTTGGCACGTGCTAATAGTGATAGTGATGAGTGGCGACCTCAATTAAGGCACTGGATTTCTCTCTTCAGGCCGGGTTTACAGAGCGAATGCTATCATCAGTAGTGTAATTATATGATAGTGAGATAGGGTGAGAATGAGATTCTTGTCAGCCTATCCATATGCACAACCTGTGCTGGGCAAGATCTATATTAAGATGTCGCAGAGAGATGATGTGTATTAAATTATTATGACATTATCATCAGAGAGAAAGCACAGAGATTGTTTATGTGATAGTATACACATTTACATTTACACGCCATTCAGATTAGATGAGAGAGGAGCAGATTAAACAGAACGGAAAGCTTATAATGAAGAATTAATTAAGTTTAACTGGTGATTTTAGTCAAAAAGTTCCATTTAGTTTCAAAAAAGCAAAACTGGAATACCTCGTATAGCTCGATCATGACGTTTCCCTCAGGTCCCATGCTGCTCATAACGCTCTCCAAAGCCAGTGTGTAGTACACTCCTCCAGAGTCTGAGACGTACAGGTTATAGGTGTCATTCTGATTCCACTCCTGGACCGCTGCCACCACTCGGTTTTCATCTGTACTGATCACGTGCAAGTCCTGGGAAGTAAAAGTAGGTATAGATATATGCCTTTAGGCTAACAGTAATAAATTACTTCCCATATGCTCAGCAGATAAGAGTCTTTAGGCCAGGAGTCTTCAATCTTGTCCATGAAGAATCGGTGTGGCCGCAGGCTTTCATTTCAACCAGGCAGGAGATATACCTGCTTCCACTTGCTTAATCAGTTCTTCTTGGGGTCCAATCAGCTATCAAGTGCGCTTCCTATTTGGCTGGAATAAAAACCTGAAATCCTCACAGGCCCTTGGTGGACAAGATTGAAGTCCGCTGCAATAGAATCTTGTGATATATATGACAATGTAGGAATAAACCTTTCACATGGCCACATTTCTAATATGTACAGTTCTGAAAAATATGAGTTTCCAGATCTTTCTTTTTTAGCTCCAAATACAATTCCAGCACCTCAATGTTTATGATCTTTTCTACTTTAAAAAAAAAAAAAAACACATTGTGGCCAAACTGAAATATAGTTTTGTATTTGATGTGCAAAATAATATCCTTGTTTTCTGCCGTTTATCTTTTCTTTGCAATTGCGATCTTGTTCGTGCTCTGGCTTGCTCATCAGGGATAAATGCACACCGTTCACCTTGACTGTTGATTTCTGTAAAGCTGCTTTGAGACAATGTCTGTTGTGAAAAGCGCTATAGAAATAAACTTGACTTGACTTGACTGAGAAACTTTCATGATTTGTACACTTATTTACTGATTCAACATCATCCCAGAAGTTTTAATTATTCTGCAGATGGAATATATACATTTTTAATCCATGTTTAGCATACATGAAATTTTAAGGTGAAGTGAATGAATACAGTGTAACCTCTACATATTCCCCAGTCTTCTCTTTCACTGATGTAAATTTGTTCTTGAATAAATGGCAAAATTGCAAATTATTGCAATGAATTATGAAAATGAATACTTTAAAATAGCAATTGAACTCCATCAATGTTTAAAGGCAGGATGGTAGTCAGATTATGGCTTTTAGCAAACGTATTATTATTATTATTATTATTATTATTATTATTATTATTATTTACTTAAAAATCAGCAATCAGCCCACTCTCGAAAGGAAACGTACCCAAAGTATTCAATTTTCTTACATTTACATATATAAAAAGCAACACCTTTAGCCTTAATGTGATTTTCATTCGTAATCAAGCGGAGCTGAATATCAATGCAGTGGCGTGGAGTGAAAGGGCCATGTGGAGAGTCAGGCTGATCCTGTCTTGCTGTGCCAGATCAGATTACTAATCACGATCAAACCTTTTTCTCGTTACCCAGTTCTGACACACAGCTAATATTCTTATTAGCTTTAAATTGAGCTTCTTGGGCGCATTTAACATTTAAAACGCATGCTGGCAATTTTGTGAATTTCATCTACCACAGACTGTGTGGGTTTCACCACACGCACACGCATGCATGCACGCACGCACGCACGCACGCACGCACGCACGCACACACACACACACACACACACACACACCTAAAGAAGCTGTGAAACCGAATTGAATTAAATGCATTTAATTGTTACATGATTATTAGGGACTGTTTATGTCAGAAGACGAATATTAAATGTATACATTTACAAATATATATATATATATATATATATATATATATATATATATATATATATATATATATATATATATATATATATATATATGCTGCCAAAGTTGTTCCATATGCATTACCTTTGGAAGTGTATATTTGGGAAGCTTCATTGGTGTGAACAGGTCTCGCCTTGATGACACGTAATAGATTGGCCGACCAGCCGTCGACACCTTTGGATAATAGAGACAGACACAGACACAAGTACAAGGGGTTACTTTTAGACCAGGTGGCAATTTACCAGCAAGTACAAGCAGCCCTCTGTAAATGCTGTTAGGTGTTAGAGACAATTTATCAGCTCTAAATTGCCTGGTCACTTTGTCACATTGAATCGCTTCCCGAATTTAGCCCACACTGTATGAGCTTTGTAGTTAGACAGAGACCAAAAAAAAAACCATACAGAACAAGATGATCGTGTATGCGGGATGCCTCTGTGAACTCGCACAACGGCCAATTCCAGCTCTTTCTCATGGATGCCATCTTTCGCCGTGGTGTTTTTAACAGTGTCTGGTAAATCTGTCACCACTTCGGGGTAAGCCACAGCTCTATTCCCCTGCCATGTCACCTCCGTTTATTACTCACCTGCACAAACACATACTCGTCCTGCACCACCAGAGAATTGGGGTCGATGTAGCCGGGGAAAGGTTTGCCCTTGTTGGCCTCCGTACAGTTCTGCAGCTTGCAGGTGATGTACAGAGCCTCTGAAAGAAAAGGTAATGAAAAAAAGTCATTACAGGATGTTCTGGCTTTAGGTAGAAAGCAGGGACAAATGCAATACAGTGCTGCTAATGTGCTATACTAGATATAGAATGGTTCGGAAAAAAAAAAGTACAAACCCAATAACTATGTCTATTCACACTTCAGGTTGGTGCTGAATGGCAGTGCAGCAGGGCTATTTCTTAATATACTGTAAAATATATTGTTTAGATAAATTCCAAAAATATATTTTAAATATCAAATGCAAATCGGATCAAGTGTGAGTTTTAGCAGCCGTATTTTGCACAATTATTCAGTGCACATATAATCAATTGATGAATTATGTAATATTATCATATAATACTGTATTTGTTTAATCATATAATTAGGTATTACATCTACCTGTAATACAGATTACTATTAATGTCTACTAGTAGTATTAAGTACTACTAGCATTTGTTTCACTGGCTAGCTAGCTTTGTCAATAAACAAAACAGTTTTAATTAATAGAACAAGTTTGCTAAATAAATATCTGAAATAATTGACAATGAAAAAAAGAATTTCTGAGACTGAAATCACATCTGTGACATAAAATCTAGTGTACTGGAAGTACAAATACAAGCTAGTTTCTTACTAGTTAGCTAATAAATCTAGCTAGAAACATATGGCAGTAAGGATAAACCTTTAAAGTTGTTTTAGTGGATGTTTAGATATTTGCATGTTAATCTACAAAGATTTCTCTGGGGTACATTAATTGCTACTGGCTGCTCTATTGGAACATTTAAAAATAAACATAAAAATACCAATTTAAACAATCAGTTATATAGCCCCCCATGTAGCAGGTTGCTAGTACAGTCTGTGCAATGGCAAGCTACAGTGGCGATCAAAATTAGAGAACAATGTATAAACAATTGAACAATTCTGAAATAGTCATCTTCACTGCTCAACAGTTGAGGGAGTTTTTGTCCTGTCTATACCATGCTACCAGAACACCTTTTCCACAAAATAACTAAGGCATTTCCAAAAAAAACATTATTTTCCAGAAAACACACTGAGCAAAATTAGAGAACAACAATGACTGTAGCATGGAAAAAGATTACAACATAATTTTCTGAAGGTTACAACAGTCAGCAATTAGTAGGAAGTGTACAGGCCTCTGCTCTGAATGACTTCAGCACATCTGCGGCCACAGGACAGCACTAGTCTCTCACACTGCTCTGGTGTGATTTTGGTCCACTCTTCTTCCAGTCTCCTCCACAGTTCGGTGACTGTAGTGGGTTTCTTGGCCATAATTTTGTCGCCAAGGATTTTCCAGAGGTTCTCTATTGGGTTGAGATCAGGACTCTGGACAGGCCATGTCATTATTTCAATGTTTTCAGTTTCAAGGAACTGCTTTACCCGTTTTGCTGTGTGACATGGAGCGTTGTCCTGCATGAACACTGCTGGCTGATTGGGTGATGAACGCAGGGAAGGACCCATATGTTGTTGAAGAAGGTTCTGATAAACATTTGCATTCACTCTGCCATGTA
Organism: Silurus glanis; assembly: GCA_014706435.1. NCBI lineage: Eukaryota > Metazoa > Chordata > Actinopteri > Siluriformes > Siluridae > Silurus > Silurus glanis. The sequence goes on from JAAIIK010000020.1 coordinate 3,785,311, forward strand.
GCTGTATAAGAGGCCCAACTCCTGCTGCAGAAAACATGCCCCAAACCATGACACTTCCTTCTCCACTTTTCACTGACTTCTTTACACACTTTGGGTTCAGTCTTTCTCCAGTTTGTTGCCGAACATAATGTTTCCCATCGGACCCAAATAAATTAAACTTGCTTTCATCACTGAAGTGAACATTTGGACCAGTTCTCCTCTGTCCACACAACATGCTTAGTCTAGCCTTTTGATTCTTTCTGCTAATGAGAGGTTTGGTCACTGCAGAGTGGGCTTTCAGTCCAAATGCTCTTAAACGTCGAGACACTGTATGACGAGACAGATCCTTACCCTGTTCAGCGCTGAACTGGTGAGCAATTCCAGCTGCAATGTGGAAACGATAGCCCACTGAGATCTTCCGCAGTATCCTGTCCTCTCTTGTATTTGTCTTCCGTGGACGACTAGCCTTCTTGGCGGACTTTAATGAGTTTGTGATGTTGTAAAGATTCAATATTCTTGAAATCACAGATTTGGAACGACCAACTTGTCTTGCTATGGCTGATAGGGTCGTCCCTTTGGCCTTCATCTGGACAACCTGCTGCTGGAGGCTTTCAGTCACTTTAGAACGGCCCACCATCTTGCAGAGTCAGTGAAACTGGAAGGTAGGCTGCCAGTTAAATAGGGGTTGACAGATAATCAAGGAAATTAGCACCAGGTACCAGATTAACACCAATAACTGGGAGGTATCTGAAAGTGTTCTCTAATTTTGATCAGTGTGTTTTCTGGAAAATAATGTTTTTTTTTGGAAATGCCTTAGTTATTTTGTGGAAAAGGTGTTCTGGTAGCATGGTATAGACAGGACAAAAACTCCCTCAACTGTTGAGCAGTGAAGATGCCATTATTTCAGAATTGTTCAATTGTTTATACATTGTTCTCTAATTTTGATCGCCACTGTAGGTCACTGGCCTAATTAGCACATACTGAGCAGCACAGAACAGATCCTCACTTCACTTAAAATAATATAATATATTTATAGTGCTTAGGAATAAAGTACACTTCATTTTCTTTGTTTTATTTGGAATGATTCATTTATCTCTTGTATTTCCATAAAAGCTCATTTACAAATAAAAGCTCATGTGGAACAGGTTTAGATGTTTATATGCACTTTTGGTAGCATTGCATTTTAATTGCTTAATTTTGCTTAAAATTGCTCTAACCCTTTCCTGTATCATTCAACATGCTTCTCATAATACTTCGCCTAATAATATATTCCTAATAATAATTCCTGTTGACATGACTGTTGTAACTCGGTCAGGTTTGTGGGGCTCCTTGTACCGACATGCTTTTTTAGTTTAGTCCACAACTACTTTATGTGATTCGGGTCAGGGCTTTGTGATGGCTACTCTAACATTTCCAATTTGATTCCCAGGCCCAGCTGAAACAAAATTATCCGATTTCTTGAGGCTTTGCTTTGGTATTTCTACAAATCCTTGACAATCCCATGATGCCATCTAATTTCTGAAGTGCACTATTCCACTTTCTAGCAAATGTTTCACAATTGGGATTGTGTTTATTTAATTAAAAGCCTCAGCTTGACTGATCACTTTTGTCACAAGATGACATTTTTCAGGTTCACATGAACCTTGCAAAAGAAAAAAAAAACAGTGATCATTTATCTCTTGTTAATGTTGTACCTACTTCCTGAATGATGCAGTGCATGTATAAAATATTCTGATGTCCTCTATATATAACAAATTTGGTGTGGGATGGTGGTGATGACCTGTAATGATAATACAACACTGTTGCGGTTAATTATTTTGCATTAATAATGCATCCTGAATGGTTTTTTTTTTCTTTTAACACCACAGCAGTTTTCCCCATCAGGTTTTCAGCCTTATGTATTACAGTGTACATTTCATCATATCCACATTCTGCAGTTAGATTTGTCATTAAACAGTTGCAGTGCAGGGATAATGGTGATGGGAAGCTAAAGATAAATTGTGCTGCCATTTTGGATAATAATGACAGCATTACGATGGCCTTGTTGAATGCCTAGTCTATCTAACTATTCCCTGAGAGGCCCAGCATTAAGCAGCATTATGTAGCTCAGAAATACCTTGCAAGCTACCATTCATGCATTTACTGTATTGTCATTGAGAAACATGCTTGTGAGCTATAATGTGCTATTACTTTTGATTGCTGAAAGGTGCTGAAAGGCCAGCTGTGTAAATTATACACTCTATTTATTATTATTATTTTTTTTTTTTTCAAAATTGGACATATTTAGATTTGACATGGTCTCTATTGAGGTAAACTTGAATAAATTGGTGGAAAAAAATCAGGAATTACTCAGTAATGATAGATCAATTATGTGAACTTACGTGTTTCTGAAATAGTAGTCTCCAGGTGAATCAGCCCCGGCTCTTTATCCAGACCCATTTTGGACCTAATGTGTGAGAGAGTTAGAGAATTTTTTTTTTTTTTTGCTCTTATTAAATGCTATTTTACTGAATACATTGAAACTGTGTTCACACAAAGAAAGAAAGAAAGAAAGAAAGAAAGAAAGAAAGAAAGAAAGAAA
>JAAIIK010000020.1:3787880-3799933 GCA_014706435.1 Silurus glanis
AAAGAAAGAAAGAAAGAAAGAAAGAAAGAAAGAAAGAAAGAAAGAAAGAAAGAGAGGATTTTGGTATTTAACATGTATAATGTAAAATTTATATATAATTAAGATATACAAAGCACCAATAAATAAAAAAATGTAGTATGTCTGTGAAGACCCTCAGTCATCCAGGTGCTGGACCTTATCGGATTGGACTTCTAAGACTTCTAGAGATCTAAGAGCTTCTATAGACTGAAGAAGTCCAGTTGATATGACTCAAGTTTCAAATTACAATTGAATATTGACAAGTTACTTTCCTTACTAAACCTGACTTTCAATAATGGCAAATTTAAACCTGGTAGACTTTCCAGAAATTAATCAATTTTTTTATATAAATAATAGCAGGTATATGTGGCATTACTCTAGTCACTCTAGAGTACCTTAGCAATCCTTCACCTTTCAACTCCCTTAATCGTTATTTTGACATAAGACACTCTAGAGGTATTATAGAGTACCTTAGCAACCCTTCACCTTTCAACACCCTTAATCGTTATTTTGACATAAGTCAGGGATACATCAACACCATCCTTAACCCTGAAAAACCTTTCTTGAAAAAATGCCCACAGGTAGCACATACCATTCTATTTTTTCCTTCCATCCTGTCTTTTACTTTATTGTGCCACTAAAAAGTCATTATAACATGAAATATTTATTAAAGAGACAGTAGAATCAAATAGGGGTATCTATCAAAATGCTATGCTGAAGAGGAAAAGGTATCCTTAGTGTCTGTATTTATAAGACAGCATTGACAGTATTCCTCATACTACATCCAAGTTAGTTTTTCATCTTCCACAGCAAACATGTGAAATGGATCCTGCAAAGATGTCCACATGCTTTTATTTCTATTTATTTTTTTTTTTTTACAACCCTCCCTTAGGTACAGTGATTGTGTTTGATGGGAAATCTGTAGCTGAGCTATACTTTTTGACCCGTCTTCATTACACTCAGATTTAATATTTGGAACAATATTGAGAAGAATGTTGAGGAAATTGAGGAAAAGCCCACTTCCACCCACAGATATCTCGCGGGAATACGATACAATTCTTCCAACCAAGAAGGTAACTCCAATAAGGCTTAAAGTCTAAAGACCTGGTAAATAAAATAACGTTAACAATGACTAATGTACAGTTTCATAAATGATGCCTATGTACAAATTTACTTTTTAATTGTTTACAGAATCATGTACTCTAGAAATTCATGAAAATCTAGTTAGTTGAGAGCCTGAAATCATACTGTCCTCAGTTAATGCAATTATACACTCAATTTGCTCCTTATTAGGAACACCTGTACACCTGCACATTCATGTTGTTATAAGATAATCCTGTAGCAGCAGGACCCTGCGTAAAACTCGAACACACAGCCCAAGAGCTTCAGTTAATCATCATTGAACATCAAAATAAAAGAAATAAAGTGAATTTAACAATGGCATGGTTGTTGGTTGCAGAAAGGCTTGGTTGATTATTTCATAAAAAAACAAAATCACTGGGTGAGAGACAATTCTATAGAGAAAAACACAAAAAAATGGCTAGATTGGATTTAAATACCAGGAAGGATATAGTAACTTTCATAATCACACATTATGAATGTGATAAGCAGTAAAGCAACTCGATGTGCACAAAATATTAAACCATAAGGTAGACTGGTTATAAATGCAGATCTGGTTACACACCTGTCAGTCAAGAGACAGACTCAGACACAGCTAACGGCAGGAAAACAACCTGGTGAAGTATTTTTTTCTTAATCTTTGCAGTTTGTGTGAGACTGTGCTCATGATAGCCTCCGATTCTTATTCTTAACTGTCAGGAGTAAAACCTGACATGGCCTTTTGCTGTTGTATCCAATCCACTGCAAAGCCTGATGTGCTTTTAAGATGCTTTGCTCACCATGATTGTAAAGAGTAATTAATTTAGTTACTATTGACTTCCTGTTAGCTCAGACCAGTATGGTCATACTTCTCTCTTATCAGCAAGGTGTTTCAGCATGCAGACCCTCAACAAACAGGATATCTTTTCACCCAACACTTTGTACAAACCCTAGAGACTGTGTGAAAATCCCAGGAGATCATCAGGTTTAAAGAAACAAGTCCATCTGGTGCCAGCAACAATGCCATGGTCAAAGAGACCATAGTTTTTCCACATTGTGATGTTTGATGTAAAAGTTTTAACTGTAGTTTTTGACCTGTATCTGCATGATTTTATACAATGCACTACTGCCAAATAATTGGTTGATCAGATAACTCTATGCATGTGTACAGGTTTCTAATGTTCCTAATGTTCCTAATTAAAGGGATGGTGAGAGTAAATTCTAATAGTCAATGTATTTGTATTGTTTGCAACAGTATTGAAAAGTGTTTGCCACCATTATACAAATCTAGTGACTAAAAAAATACAAGAAAAATAAAACAAAGACAAAAATATATGGCACTTTGTATCATGACAAACAATCATAGTCTTTTAGTGTCCCTGAGTAGTAGTTAACATGGCATTTGCTGAGCTGCATTGTTGTAAGTTTAATAAACTCTGTATGCACAGTAGGATGCCACAGTTTCCAACGTTTAATCAGCATTTTGTGGCCTTTGCATTTTTAACAATTGTGTCAAGTGTCACTAAGTATAAATTACAACATCCATTGAAAGACTAATAAATTATGCCTGTGGTTTTCTTAGCCTGCAGTTGTCTATTTGAACAAACTTTACAATTTTACAATTAACATTAAAGCAAGCAACAACTAGAATGCTCATTAGTGTCTCTGAGCCCTGATAGTGGAACTGCTAACACGTGGGCTGAGTTTGTTAAGGATTTTATTCAGATGTTGGAGCTCAGTACTGTCTGAAATGTTCATTTGTTAAAGCGTTCATATTCCAAAACCTAATCTTGGCCTAAATTGTCTCTTAACTGGCTGGATTTTACTATTTGGGATTATCTGGAATTGAATAGGATATCCAAAGCAAATAAGGCACAGACGAAGAAAGAGTGAGAAGATAAAGGCCTTTACGATTCTGTAGAAAAGTTTCTTTTTCAGATCACTGTTCACTGGACAGAAGATCTCCAAGCTAATTGCATGAAGCCAGTTGCTGCATATGGAAATACATTAAAGAAAAGATCAACTGTACTTGCTGATTACCTGAATAAACATGCATCAGTGTAGAGATTTTGAACAAATTAATGATTAGGGTTAAATAGAAATAGAAATGTTTGGAGAGAACAGGAAATTAATTCTCCAGTTGTGTGCCAACAGCAAAAAGTGCACTTAATAATAAGCAGTGCATCCATAAAGAGATCGCGGTTTCGCCCATGGTTTCTATTGGTTTAAAAAGCTTGTGAAATCACAGGTTAAACTTAACCTAGATAAAGTTGGCGCAAAGGAAAAGTAACAGCTACCAGGTGTAAATAAGCGTCTCAGGTCCTGTATGCTTTACCCTTCAGGGAATTGGCTTTTCTGCCAGGAGGATTTTATTTGTGTTTGTTCTGACCGCTGTTTTAGCTGAGAAAGCAGAAAAGTGTAGGTTTCAGGTATCTCCCTGTAAGTCAAAAATCATAAATTATACAGCAATGGTGTTGTGATGTTGGTACTACTGGGGCTTTAAGAAAGAACTCCTTTGGTAAGCCAGGAACCCACACGTTCTCAAAAAAGAACACATTTGCCTTAGAGTGTACCTAAACAGTACTCATCCATTTATTGTATTCAAGCTGTTGAAGGTTAAAGGTTCAATATAGAGCCCTAGAGGGGTTTTCAGGATTTCTTTTTTAGATCAGAGGTTTTCAGTCTTATTGAGGGCAAGTGTTGGTGCAGGTTTTTTATTTCAACCATGCAGAAACATGTCAACTTATTTAACAGGTATAATCAGGAGTGGCCTTACTTGATTGGAAAAAAAACCACACTCATCCTTTAAGAATAAGATTGGACACACCTGATTTGTATCAATACATGTTTTGAGGTTTTATGAGGGGTATAGTTGTAGATTTGTTTTACTGATCTGTTCTGACATGTATACTTCCATTTGTCTCGTCTTGGGCATTAGTTTTGTTAAATATGAAGAATGTCACATAGACATCTTTCTAGTTTCAGACACATCTTGATGCATAAATGTTTTACATGTAGTGTGTTTGATACTACATGTTTAATAATATTTATGTGCTTTAATTAGCACCAAAACAGCTAAATTCAACATTGAGTGCTTTTTGTTGCTTGTTAGAGATTAGATAGTCTTAGGTTTTTGATAGTTTATTCTACCTTGTCACATACACATTTAAAAATATCAAAGCTCTTACCATATCACATATTAGAAACTGAAATGTAAATGTAAAAGTGATGATTTTTCAAAAGATAAAAGTAAAATGCACCATTTAAATGCTACTAAAACTTGACAAAACACTAGTTATTTGTTAAAAGCCACAATAAAAACTATATATGATACTGCTGCATAGAAGAAAAAAAAATGTTCTGCACATTATCGGAGCTTGTTAGCAAATAGTGGTGCAGGGTCAGCAATGATACAGCATCCCTGAAGCAAATAGGGTTAAAAGCCTTGCTAAAGGTCCCAGGAATGGCAGCGCTGGGGCTTGATCCCCCTGACCTGTTTATTAACCAAGACTTTTCTTTTCACATGCAGTTTCACAAGAGGTAATTTTTCTTCTTAAATGTATAGCCTGATCATTGTTACAATGCTTGAATTGAAGCCAAATAGTTGAAGCAAAAGCTTAGTCTAAAATATTATTTGATGATTTTTTTTTTTGTCTTGACTTTGTAAAACTATTATGTTAGTTGGGCTCATGCCCCTTAAAACTTGGCTATTTTTGATCTTGGGCTTGACAACATAGGTCTTAGTCATAGGATTTTATAGAACCCCACAATAGGAAAGGTTCTATAATTCAACCTTTTTAGACAGTGATAAAATCTTTTAACTCATAAACCTTTTAAATTCTTGCTACTTTTTCCACTAAAGAATAGAACAACAGTGCTGTCCACTGTGAAACGAGATCTCAGTGGAAATCCATGATCATATCCTCTATTTATTTCAGAGTGTTACAAGATGCAGGGCCTCAAACTAATCAATGCTGGGTATTCAAAAGAATGTGCCTACCAGTAGAATCGATTTGGCGCAACCCTTTCATGAACCAGCTGCCACCGTCGTCCAAACTCGACTGAGCTGTAAAGCTGCCGACAGAATGAAAAGGAAAAAGCAGAATCAATTAGTTAGAGTGAATGAAAAGCAAATGCTAAGAGACCTTGTCTGATTATATGATACAAACTGAACGAGTTCTTAGAAAAAAATAAGTTTGACCCAACCAGTATTGTCTTAAAAGACACTAGCTCAAAAAAAAACTGTATAATCCGTCTTAATAAAAGCAAATTTAAATTGAATGTTGGCAGCACCCATGAGGTTCTATCTCACTTCCTGATTCAAACATTGCATTATCCATCCACAAACAAGACAACAGCTGTGTTTATGTCTTCACAGCAGGCTTTCAGCATGAGAAAAAAAACCCAGCCTAAATGGGTCTTGAAAAGAACTTGATTTGATAAAGAAAAAATCTTTATAACATGCGAGGGTGGTCTCGCCAGGCATAGTGAGGCAGATCTAAAGCAGTGGGGTTTTTTGCAGTCTGTGTTAGCAAGCCTGTTCATCACTAGGGTGCTAAAATCTCACAATTTCACTGGCTTCCACAACTACTGCAAATGCCACTTGTGAGTAGATGGGTTTTGAAACAGGTAGATAGGTAAGATGAGTGAAAGAAAATTGGCAGTTTCACCAAAGTTGACTGAACCTTGAGATGCAATGAGAACCTTGTAAAAAAAAAAAAAAAAAAAAAAAAAAAAAACACACTTAAAACTTGGGGTTTTATACCTGGAATGAAATGTGGTGGAGTAGCCCAGAGCAAACAGGCCCATGTTAATATCTCATAAAACAGTTACAGCTACTAAGAACAGGAATAGAGCAACAAGAATCCAAAATAAGAATAAATTAATTAGAATAAACAGATAACATGTAGAATACAAATTCAGATGCCTTGGCCGCCTATGACCCTGTCACCGGTTCACCACTGTTTCTTTCTTGGACCACTTTTGATAGATACTGACCAATGCAGACTGGGAACATCTCACAAGAGCTGCAGTTTTGGAGACGCTCTGACCCAGTCATCTAGACATCACAATTTGGTCCTTGTCAAACTTCATCAAATCCTTACGCTTGCCCAGTTTTCCTGCTTCTACCACATCAACGTTGAGGACAAAATGTTCACTTTCTGCCTAATATATACCACCCAGTAACAGGTGCCATGATGAAGTGTTATTCACTCAACGGTCATAATGTTATAATGTCATAATGGTATGCTTGTTAATTTTTATTTTATTTATAAGCATGACAGAAAGACTCACAGAGCATCTATTCGAGATGTTTATCTAGACTGGGATTCTGTGAGATGCAACAAAATTGCTGCATAAATGGTTAAATGACTTGGGCGTGAGAAAAAAGAAAGATACTTTTTATAGTTGTCACTTGCACTTTACAGCACTGTGAAATTCTTTCTTCACATGTCCCAGCAATTTTAGGAGCACAGAGGGGTAAGGGCCTTGCTCAGGGGGCCCAAGAGTGACAGCTTGGCGATACCAGGGGTCGAAGTCCCAACCTTCTGATCAGTAACCCAGCACCACATTTATTAATGAATTAATGTATAGTGTTAGTGTTAAGGGACATTCATCATTCAGTCTGTAGATTCAGTCATCTACAGTAACTACCTGGTCAAGGATGTGGTAGGCTACTATTTGCTGTAAAACTGATCCAACTAATTTTGTTAGAAAATCATGACCAAATTTAGCAAAGAAAAATTATAATACAGGGTGCATACCACTACAAATGTGCCCCAGGAAATCTCCCCAAGTGAGGTTTGTATACAATACAAGACAATGAATATACCTGTCAATCATGACATCACGAGTTCATGGAAATTATTGTAGAGCCCTATGAAGTTAAAAAGGCTTTGTCTTATTAACAGGATGTATAGTGTCCTGTGATTAGGCTTACTCCCAGATTCCATATACTGTAGATGTTTTATAAAAGTAATAACAATAGTGGAATGCAGTCTATCACAGCCTAATATACACAAACATTTAACACTTAAAAGATGTTCCATGTTCCTTGTTTCTTTGCCTTTGGTTCATACTATATTGTGCTATTGTTGAATTATGTCAGAATATGGGCTATATTTAATAATACAATAATTATTTATCCATAATATTGTAATGTTTAATTATTTAAGCATGTGTATTTTAAATTAAATACTGTTGATTAAACAAATTAAATAATGCTGTTGCTTTTTTGTTTCTCAAATCTACTCTAAAATAATAATGATGAAAATCACATGATTAACATGTCTTCTTTTTCTTTCTATTTCATATTTGCTTTGAGAATGTTAATGAAGAAGTATAGAGAAGATCAGAAGGAGATCCATTGTGTGTTTGTGGATTTAGAGAAAGCGTACTACAGGGTGCCGAGAGATGGGTTGTGGTATTGTATGAGGAAGTCAAGTGTAACAGAGAAGTATGTGAGGGTGGTGCAGGACATGTATGAGGACAGTATGACAGCAGTGAATTGTGCAGTAGGAACGACAGACTGGTTCAAGGTGGAGGTTAGACTGCATCAAGGATCGGCTCTGAGAACTTTCCTGTTTACAGTGGTGATGGACAGGTTGATGGACCAGGTCAGACAGGAGTCTCCGTGGACTATGATGTTTGCGGATGATATTGTGATTTGTGGTGAGAGGAGCAGGTTGAAAAGAGTCTGGAGAGCTGGAGGTAGGTGCTGGAGAGAAGGGGCATGAAAGTCAGTAAGAGTAAGACAGAGCACATGTGTGTGAATGAGAGGGAGGGAGGGCAGTGGAGTGGTGCGGTTGCAGGGAGAAGAGGTGGTGAATGTACCTGGGATCAACAGTGCAAAGTAATGGAGAGTGTGTTAGAGAAGTGAAGAAAAGAGTGCAGGCAAGATGTAAGAAGTGGGTGGAGAAGAGTGGCAGGAGTGATTTGTGATAGAAGGATATCTGCAAGAGTGAAAGGAAAGGTTTCTAGGACTGTGGTAAGACCTGCTATGTTGTTTGGTTTAGAGACAGTGGCATTGACTAAAAGACAGGAGGTGGAGCTTGAGGTAGCAGAGCTGAAGATGCTGAGATTTTTATTGGAAGTGACGAGGATGGACAGGATTAGAAACAAATTTATTAGAGGGACAACGTTTTGGGGACAAAGTAAGAGGCCTGATTGAGACGTTTTTTTGGAGATGTGCAGAGGAGGGACATAGGGTATATAGGTAGGAGAATGCTGAGGATGTTGCCCGGGAAGGAGGGAAAGAGGTTGGTCTTCCTCTTTCCCTCCGTCCTGGGCAACATCCTCAGCATTCTGAATGGAGGTCCATGAATGTGGTGAAGGAAGACATGCAGGCAGTTGGTGTGAATGAGGGAGATGTAGAGGACAGGGGAGTATGGAGACGGATGATCCGCTGTGGCGACCCCAAATGGGAGCAGCCAAAAGGAGAAGAAGTAACTGCAGGTCTGCACATCTCCCTTATTCTTAACTAACACTTAGTTCCAGTATATGTATGTAGATGATTTAATATTCGATTGCTTTTCCTAGCTAGCTGGCCCAGAATAGCGTCAGCAATTTTCCGTCCTCTGATTGGTTGGTCAGAGGGAAACTGTTACAGCCAAGTTTGACTGGCAAAACACGTCTGGAGCTCTGCACACATAAATACATCAGAGTTAGACTTTTATATGCATACGGAGGAAGAGAATTTAATTTGGTTGGACATACTTAACAATTAATTTTCTACAAAAGCTAGACATCGTGAGGACAGGTCAGCTAGCTAGCTTGTCTCAGCCCGGGAAAGGGTTTGTTCACCACTTCCATAGCAGTGAATACGAGCGGTACCACTGGATTACAGCCTCTGAAGAGCTGTACAAATTATTAGTAGGCATCTCTGGTGAGTAGGTTGTACTTTATTTAAATTTTTTTTATGTTTTTGTCATGTTATTAGACAAATATTGATTCTGAACTGCTCCAGATGATGTAGGTGGCACAGTAGCGGTTGTAGTGTAGAGATTTGGAGTTGTCTTAACTGGGTTTCTTGCTTTAGTAAAATGGTATTCACCCTCCATGTGTGAAATGCCTCTCTTTCTGTAAAACCATGCGTTGTATTTTTTGTATTGTATTAATGGTTTCTATAATTGCAACGTGATAGTGGTGGTATTAGGAGGTGGATTAAGTCAGGTAAGTCCCCACTGAAGGCCGAGGTACCACATGCACGGCCCGCCACTGCGACCACTATTATGTATTTTTTATCAAAAGATTTTATTGAAAGTAAATGCATATAAGTGATGAAAACAAAGTTTTACCTTCTACTTATGTGTATCTTCTCTCAGATGCTTCAAGTATTTCTTTTGAAATGCATATTTTTGATATTCAGATTGCTTGTGCAAAACTAAAAAACATTCGTGAAAGTTTTTAGTATGAATTGCTATTTTGTAGGGAAAACTGAAAAGTTCTTATTTGCGAAAGAGATTATGCTTTGTTTATATAGCATTTAGGATAAACAGTAAGTAAGTAGTGGATTTCCATTGAAACTGAAATTAAAGCTGTCTTGTTGGGCAGACAAATACAGCCTTACACCTGCATCTACACCAAGAACAGTGTTCTAACTAATCATGCAATGTAATTCTGAGAAATCTTTTTTTTTTAAGTCTCAGATGCAGTGAGCAGTTCATGCTGAATGTAATTTACAGTAATTTTGAATTTAGGATCTTGATGGTGATTAAGTTTCTAGGTTTAAAATTGCTGGTTTTAGTCTCAATAGGTTGCTTAGTCCATCCAAGATTTTATTTTTAAATAAGAATTAAGGTTTGTTCAGTAGGCAGGTTGGGAACACGGATTAAGTTTTGTTTTTGTAGATTTTCAGGAGCAAAACAGATTTTTTAATCCTATTGTACTTTATTGTAGATTTTAGATTCCAACACTGACAATTTGGCCTGTGCTTCACGTTCTTTGTCCTTTACATTTCAGTAGATACAGCTGGATAAATTGGGTGTCAATTGGAAATTAAATTTTTCAAGAAACACTTCACACAACTATGCTTTTAACAGTTGTGCTTTGCTAATAGGATTTGTTTTTTCGCTTGCTGGAAATGAAACTGTATCTTTGAGAAAAAAAAATTATTCAACACAAATTGCTGATTTGCTTGCACCGAGGATTTGGAGAGAGGATTTAATTAGTTTGGTGATAGTGTTTTTGTTTGTGCTAGTTTTCACGTTCTTTTTTCCCCTATGCATGGGCGACCGTGCATGGTGCACACACAGTCAGCAATTATCCATCAGACGGACGATAACGTTATTTGTTAGTGCTTATTTCATCTTAATTGTATTGGTGGTCTCTTCTCAAGGGTGAAGTCAATGTTAAATTTAAAGTAAGTAAAACTGTGATCACAGACCGTGACTAAATTCTCGCATGGTGTTACATAATTCCTGCATGACTGAGTTCTCCGAACATCTTTCGTTCTCTATTTGTTTTTATCACATCTCTGTATGTTTGATCTCATCCCTTTCTATGCTCCTGTATGTTTTATTCTGCTGCAAATGTGTGAAGGTGTAAAAAAATAGAAAACACTCCATAATTGATTAGGTCTGAAACAAGTTTGGAAAGAGCTCAAATACAAGGACTGTATTTTAATAATCTTAATTCCAGGTTACTGAGGAATCAAAAACAGTTTTATTTACAAGACACTAGTGGCTGTGTTTCACTGAAATAAATTTGCCTGTATTACTTTAGTATTGCATTTTTAATGTATACTTTTTTTAACAATCTCAATTTACAATCTGCTTTATATGTTTATATTTTTTCTTTTTAGAACTGAAGAATGTTCTATGCATTTTCACATTGATGTGTTAACAGATCTTTTTAGTTAAGTATATTGCATTACAAATAATATACCGTAATTTCCAGACTAATAAGCGCACCTAAATAAAAGACGCACGCACTGAATTTTTATTTATTTATTTATTTTTATTTTGAACATAAATACGCCGCACCTGTCTATAAGCCGCAGGTGCCTACATCGAAACAAATTAACTTTACACAGGCTTTAACTAAAGACAGTGCCTGTAACACGGCTTGTAACAAAACAGTAGCCTACCAAGAAAGTCATTGGTCACTGTCTTCCTCCACCTGCGCACTGAAACCACTGAATGCGTCAGCCATTCATGAAAGCGTCAGCCATTCATTCATTAGGCTTTCCGTTATCCATCCGTTCTTGTTGACTTTCACAACAATTTCTCTCTGGATTTTTTTATTTTTATTTTTTTGGCATTTCCGTGCGTTTAAAAATCACCATCGGTTTAAGCTTTTCTCCCGATGGCGTGCAGTTCAGAACACAGGTGAAGTGCATTTTTTCATGCCCAGTTGTTTTCAGCATGACGAATGATTCGTATTTCCTGTTGACAGTCCGAGTGAGAGGCAGGTCAAACGTCAGAGGAACATCATTCATATTTATGATATCGTGTAGGCCGATTCAGTGGGAGTGCGCTCGATTTAATATAAAGAGTTTCATTGGTTCACCTTAACCCGTTCGGCAATTTTATTAGTCTAATGTTACGGGGCTCAGTTTTTTGGCTTGTGAAACCAGGAAAAAACCCAGGAAAAATCCATAGATTAGCCGCTTCATTGTTTAAGCCGCGAGGTTCAAAGCGTAAAAAAGTAGCGGCTTATAGTCTGGAAATTACGGTAAGTATGTTTTAAAGCCATTTGAGCTTGAGCTTTGCATTAATGTTATGATTATACAATATGTGAGAATGGACAATGATTATTGTATATGAGTGCATGGCTCACTGTAACAATATTTTTAATATTTATAATAGTGAATTCATAGTAAATTACTACAACTGCTGCTACTACTACCACTACTACTAATACTACTACCACTATTACTACTACTACTACTACTACTACTACTACTACTACTACTACTACCACTCTTACTACTACTA
>JAAIIK010000020.1:3808109-3828029 GCA_014706435.1 Silurus glanis
GTGTGTGTGTGTGTGTGTGTGTGTGTGTGTGTGTGTGTGTGTTTGTTTGTTTGAGCACATGTAACATGTAACATGTACAGTTTAACATGTTAAATGAAAATGAATATAAGCCAAAATTCAATAATGTCTTTTAAATTAAATACAAGAAAGAACACGACAGGTCATAGCTGAAATGTTGGTCAGAGTCCTCATTTGCTTCTGGTAAGGTTTTGGAAAGGTCAGCTAAGTCCATAGTAATATTCTGTATATATTAATTGGCAAAATTACAGTTTAGTCCAGAAAGTAAGACCCTGCTTCACCACTAAATACCTGTTTATTGACAGCAAAACTGTTATTGCAATCCATATTAGCCTCAGACTCTCTTTGACAATGACGTTAATAAGATCCTTCAAACCCTGCTACTCAGGGAAAACTATTCTCCTTTCCTCTGCAGGTGGCATACTGATCCTGTCCAGTCTCAGCTTGTGCTTCTTCATATTTTAAAGTGGAGACAAGATACATCCTTGACAGAAGCAGATACTCAGGAACAGTGT
Organism: Silurus glanis; assembly: GCA_014706435.1. Taxonomy (NCBI): domain Eukaryota; kingdom Metazoa; phylum Chordata; class Actinopteri; order Siluriformes; family Siluridae; genus Silurus; species Silurus glanis. The sequence goes on from JAAIIK010000020.1 coordinate 3,808,643, forward strand.
TGGGGGTAACGCGTTACAAGTAACGTGCGTTACGTAATAATATTACTTTTCTGGAGTAACGAGTAAAGTAGCGCGTTACTTTATAAATTTACACACTAATATCTGAGTTACTTTTTTAAAAAGTAATGCGAGTTACTTTTCAGTTAAATTATTTTGCATAAAAAAATAAATACTGAATTAAAATGAACGTAGTCACGTAGAATCGCGCACTCATACGTGCGAGCAGCGGGAACAGAAGCTGGTCAGAAGCGGAGATGGCAAACTAGGGATTACATTACTGTGATGGAAGTATTCTTATTATTTAGAAATAGTCGAGGAAAAGGAGAAAGGAATAATGGTTAAGTGTAGATTATGTGTTGGTGAAAAGCTCTTGTCAACTGCAAAAAATACCACTTAAAAAAAAAAAAAACATCTGCATGCAAAGCACAGCACTACAGATGTGTGTGTGTGTGTGTGTGTGTGTGTGTGTGTGTTTGTGTATAATGTTGAATATGTGTAACATTATGCAATGTTGCATATATGGAAATCGAGACAGAAATATAGAAAACTTTTGCCGACTTTCCACCACTGCAGATCTATGGACTGCTCAGAATAAAAGTTTTCCGTGGGAGACACATGTACGATGCCATCAAAGCGGAGATAGAGAGCAAATTCACAGCTCATTTGCTCTTTTTGGGAAGATAAACTGCCACGGTCACTGATAATAGCGCGAACTTTGTAAAAGCGTTCAGAATGTTTCAAGCTGATGATGAAGCAGAGAATGATGTAGACGAGGGCGAGGTCATATTTACGGAATTGCACGAAGTATTATGAGATGACAGCGAAAGGTATGTTCTCCCTCCACATCACCGGTGTGCAGCCCACACCCTTAACCTTATATACACTAACGATAGTCACATTTCTGACGGCGAAGGCAGATTGAAAAGCAGTGTACAGAAGTGCGACTGGAAAGTGTTCAGCCTTGTGGTCAAAAGTTAGTCGATCATCTTATTGTTCTCTAAGAAGTTATTAAGCATTTTAAATGTTTAAGACATGTCTTTTGCAACCCAGCCATTATGGATGCACAAGCCAGTGCACTCTTAGTGCCGGTCCCAAGCCCGGGTAAATGGGGAGGGTTGCGTTAGGAAGGGCATCCAGCGTAAAACATGTGCCAAATCAAATATGCGGATCACAAATGAGAATTTCATACCGGATCGGTCGAGGCCCGGGTTAACAACGACCGCCACAGGTATCGTTAGCCGACAGGGTACCGGTGGAAATTGGGCTACTGTTGGCCGAAGGAGGAGAAGGAGAGGAGGAAGACGTCTACAGAGACGGCAGGGAAAGGAGCAGTGTAGGAGAGTGGAGGTTCGGGTTGGTACTTTAAATGTTGGTACTATGACGGGTAAAGGGAGAGAGGTAGCTGATATGATGGAGAGGAGAAAAGTAGATATGCTGTGTGTTCAGGAGACCAAGTGGAAAGGGAGTAAGGCCAGGAGCATTGGAGGTGGATTTAAACTGTTTTATCATGGTGTGGATGGAAAAAGAAATGGTGTAGGGGTGATTCTGAAGGAGGAGTACAGTAAGAGTGTAGTGGAGGTGAAGAGAGTTTCTGATAGGGTGATGATCGTGAAGGTGGAAGTTGAAGGGATGATGATAAATGTCATCAGTGCCTATGCTCCACAAGTTGGCTGTGAGATGGAGGAGAAGGAAAGATTCTGGAGTGAATTAGATGAAGTGGTAGATGGTGTACCTAGGAAAGAACGATTGGTGATTGGGGCACACTTTAATGGGCATGTAGGTGAAGGGAACAGAGGTGATGAGGAGGTGATGGGTAGGTATGGTTTTAAGGAGAGGAATGTGGAAGGGCAGATGGTGGTGGATTTTGCTAAAAGGATGGAAATGGCAGTGGTGAACACTTATTTTAAGAAGAAGGAGGATCATAGGGTGACCTATAAGAGTGGAGGAAGGTGCACACAGGTGGACTATGTGCTATGCAGGAGATGCAACCTAAAGGAGATTGGAGACTGTAAGGTGTTGGCAGGGGACAGTGTAGCTAGACAGCATCGGATGGTGGTCTGTAGGATGGTTTTGGAGGCGAAGAAGAAGAGGAGGAGAGTGAGGACTGAAAGAAGAATAAGATGGTGGAAACTGAAGGAGGAAGAGTGTAGTGTGAGGTTCAGGGAAGAGGTCAGACAGAGGCTCAGTGGTGTTAAGGAGGTGTTGGATGATTGGGCAACTACTGCAGGAGTGATGAGGGAGGCAGCTAGAAAAGTACTTGGTGTAACATCTGGAAATAGAAAGCAAGACAAGGAGACGTGGTGGTGGAATGAGGAAGTGCAGGAGAGCATAAGGAGAAAGAGGTTGGCAAAACAGAAGTGGGATAGACAGAGTGATGAGAAAAGTAGGCAGGAGTACAAGGAGATGCGGCAGCAGGTTAAGAGGGATGTGGCGAAAGCCAAGGAAAAGGCATATGAGGAGCTGTATGAGAGGTTGGACACTAAGGAAGGAGAAAAGGATTTGTACCGATTGGCCAGGCAGAGGGACCGAGCTGGGAAGGATGTACTGCAAGTTAGAGCAGTAAAGGATGGAGAGGGAAATGTGTTGACTAGTGAGGAGAGTGTGTTGAGAAGGTGGAGGGAGTATTTTGAGCAGCTGATGAATGAGGAAAATCAGAGAGAGAGAAGGTTGGATGATGTGGAGTTGGTGAAGCAGGAAGTGGATAGGATTAGTAAGGAGGAAGTGAGAGCAGCGATTAAGAGGATGAAGAGTGGAAAGTCGGTTGGACCAGATGACATACCGGTAGAAGCGTGGAGATGTTTAGGAGAGATGGCAGTGGAGTTTTTGACCAGATTGTTTAACAGGATTTTGGAAGGTGAGAAGATGCCTGAGGAATGGAGAAGAAGTGTGCTGGTACTGATCTTTAAGCATAAAGGAGATGTGCAGTCTTGCAGTAACTACAGGGGAATTAAGTTGATCAGTCACACCATGAAGTTATGGGAAAGAGTAGTGGAAGCCAGGCTGAGAGAAGAGGTGACCATCTGTGAGCAACAGTATGGTTTCATGCCGAGGAAGAGCACCACAGATGCCTTATTTGCTTTAAGAATGTTGATGGAGAAGTATAGAGAAGGACAGAAGGAATTGCATTGTGTATTTGTGGATTTAGAGAAGGTGTACGACAGGGTGCCAAGAGAGGAGTTGTGGTATTGTATGAGGAAGTCAGGTGTGTCAGAGAAGTATGTGAGGGTGGTGCAGGACATGTATGAGGACAGTGTGACGGCAGTGAAGTGTGCAGTAGGATCGGCCCTGAGCCCTTTCCTGTTTGCAGTGGTGATGGACAGGTTGACGGACGAGGTCAGACAGGAGTCTCCCTGGACTATGATGTTTGCGGATGATATTGTGATTTGTTGTGAGAGTAGGGAGCAGGTTGAGAAGAGCCTGGAGAGGTGGAGATATGCGCTGGAGAGAAGGGGAATGAAACTCAGTAGGAGTAAGACAGAATACATGTGTGTGAATGAGAGGGAGGGCAGTGGAGTTGTGCGGTTGCAGGGAGAAGAGCTGGAGAAGGTGGAGGAATTCAGGTACCTGGGGTCAACAGTGCAAAGTAATGGTGAGTGTGTTAGAGAAGTGAAGAAAAGAGTGCAGGCAGGGTGGAGTGGGTGGAGAAGAGTGACAGGAGTGATTTGTGATAGTAGGGTATCTGCAAAAATGAAAGGGAAAGTTTATAGGTCTGTGGTGAGACCTGCGATGTTGTATGGATTAGAGACAGTGGCATTGAGTAAAAGACAGGAGGTGGAGCTGGAGGTAGCAGAGCTGAAGATGTTGAGGTTTTCGTTGGGAGTGACAAGGATGGATAAGATTAGAAATGAGTTTATTAGAGGGACAGCGCATGTAGGATGTTTTGGTGACAAGGTGAGGGAGGCGAGATTGAGATGGTTTGGACATGTGCAGAGGAGGGACATGAATTATATTGGTAGAAGAATGCTGAGGATGGAGCCACCAGGTAGGAGGAAAAGAGGAATGCCAAGGAGGAGATTTATGGATGTGGTGAGGGAAGACATGCAGGTAGTTGGTGTAAAAGAGGCAGATGTAGAGGACAGGGTGGTATGGAGACAGATGATCCGCTGTGGCGACCCCTAATGGGAGCAGCCGAAAGAAGAAGAAGAAGAAGACATGTCTTTTGCCCTAATATAACATTTCTTAATGGCAATTATCTATATTACACTTGTTACACTTGTAAGGCGTGAAAGCGATACAAGTAACGCAAAAGTAACGCAAAAGTAATATAACGCATTACTTTCCATAAAAAGTAACTAAGTAACGTAATTAGTTACTTTTTTGGGGAGTAACTCAATATTGTAATGCATTACTTTTAAAAGTAACGTTGCCCAACACTGCTCAGGAAGCACATATCTAAAGTATTTTGTACACCTGTAGTACCTCACACAAGAAGAACCCAGAGCACACAAAACCATACACTGTTACAAACCAAAACAAAGGTGTGTAAGAAAAACTACAACTTCCATAGCTTAGGGTTCTCTTGAATTATAGGTTCAACTAGGATTCTCCCTGCCAGCACTTTGACATGGACTCCTATGGAGGAAATGAGAATGATTCACACATTGCTAAATCTAATCCATCGCAAACTGTCAGTCAGATACCTTGCTTGCTGACTCTATCCCCTGAGTTCCATTCAAGGGTCCTGGTAACCAGAATCCAGGCACATTTCAGCGCACTCTGTAACTGAAGTCTTATTTCAGATCTCTTCACCATGACATCATCTTCTTGATGACTTAGCCGCAAGGTTCACCAAAGTCCCTTCACCATGTCAAAGTTGAATGCATATGGGGGTTTAATAGTAATTGTTGATATCAATATTTCCACTAGGAACATTTAGAATTGTGTAACAGGCACTTGGCAGCTCCAGGCAGCTACCGGCTTTAACCAACATTCCTTGACACACTCAAATGAAATGCACTACAGATATCTGAATCAGTTGGTAATCATTTCTTATTTTCTTTCAATTTGTTTCTCTCACTCCATGTTGTAGCAAGAGGATAGGTCATGTTTCAGAGACAAGGCTCGCTGTAGAGCCAGCAGCTGTCTGTGATTAATCTCTTTTAAATCGATTTTCTACAGCCTGGAGAAGTATGAAAATGGGGCAGTAAGGCTGAGTTCACTGCATGCAGTGAGATTTGCCTGCATGACCTTTAGTTGGCAAGAGATAGAAGGAGAGAGTAAGACAGCTGGGAATTGAAAGCTTGCCACAGACCAGCTGAGAGTTTGAATGATTTAAATTGATAACATTGATACAGAAATGTGTGGAGCATTTAAAGATACCTTTGCTTTAAATCTTAAGAAATATTAAGACACAAACAATAAAAAGCTAGTAGTTTTTCCATACACACATGCAAGCTAAGAAAAAAGGACAGATTAAAAAGTTTTTTCATAAATACTTCCGATAACATGATGACTTTACCATCATAATAATATTGATTACAAAGTTTGGTAAATATATTTGTTTTTAGATCATTTATATTATAAGGAATGAAACTACATACAAACATAATTTAAATCACTGGAAAGTAAAACAAAATAAGGCGAATTATGTATATGTAATGTAACATGATTTATATCCTAGATAGCTATTTTCCTTAAATGGCACATCCCATGTATTTTATTTGTCTTATTCCACTGCAATGTGCCAACAAACACTTAATGGAATAGCCAGAATAGAATAGCCTTTATTTGTCACATATACATTACAGCACAGTGAAATGTTGTTCTTCACATATCCCAGCTTGCTTGGAAGCTGGGGTCAGAGCGCAGGGTCGGCCATAATACTGCGCCCCTGGAGCACACAGAGGGTTAAGGGCCTTGCTCAAGGGCCCAAGAGTGGCAGCTTGGCAATACCGGGGCTTGAACCCCCGACTTTCCGATCAGTAATCCAGCGCCTTAACCACTGGAGCTACCACTCCCCCACTTTTTAAATGCATTAAAGAATGACTTATACCTTTATTACCTGCATTTGTTGTTTATGACTGTCCTAAAAACACATTCCTGTTGTCACTTACAGTACATTATAAAAATTATAAACAGGCATTTCCTAGTCAGGCAAAAATTGAGAAATTAGAAAAGTGTTTCTGTTTTACTATGGAAAAGCTAAAGTAAAAAATATCTTTCAGAAATATTAACTGCCCTTTCAGAACAACACTGATACCTTTTTCATTGTTAAATATTTAAATCAAGTGTCCATTATTCACCTAGATATTTGTATAATGGACACACATACATATACACATATACATACACACATACACATATAGACAGATAGACAGATAGATAGTTTTAGGCAGGTCCGAATTTCAATATAAATAGGTTAACACATTACTTACCTAGCTGTAGTCTTGCAATACAAGATATTGGCAGGTTACATGGCAAAAACGTATTTGTACAGGAAGAGGCACATATCACATATAAATAAATACTGCATATGCAAGTGTTTAAGAATGTATCTCCATTAAACAATACTCTAGAAGAACTTTTACCAACATCTAGTGACCATTTATTACAATTTATATATTTGTCATGTCTTTTTAAATGCTTGTCTCTCTGTTGAAAACTAGAACACAGAAGTGTGTACAGCCTATAAGAATCCAATGCTTCGAACAAAAAAGTGGTCAAAAGGTATCATAGAGTTCGTAAGACAGATTAATTTGTCTCCAACTTCTCCTATAAAATCTCTATTAAATTCTAGCAAGCCATTGAATTGTATCCTTGCACTTTGGCACAATTCCAAATGTCTCAGAAAACCATTCGGACACGACAAAACGAAACTTTTCCGCTTGCTGACATCATTAGTCATACCAGATTCACTCTCAATCTCTCACCTCTTCACTCAGTGCCATGCACAGAATCCATATTAGTGCTTCTATATTACAAAGCCAAATAGGGTTGAAAAGACAAAGGTTAATTAAGCTCTAACTCTCAGCTGGCCCACCCAGAGCACGGAAGTGTGTGTGGCTGTGAATGCTTGAGTCTTTTCCAACATGTGACCATATAAGTAATGTAGGATAGAATATTAATGAAATTAAGACCAGGTTTTTTCATCCCAGCTCAAACAGCAGAGATGTATATAGGATTTATATGGGTGTATTAGTTGCAATATATATTGTAGATTGTGTTTTAAAAATCAGTCTCAATTTACAGTGTAGAACATATTAAGAATTTATCATTTCTCAATTAAAAAAACTATTGCTATATCGCTAAGAATAAAAAGAAAAAATAAATAAATATGAGCATCTGTATCACTGAGATGATTACTAGCCTTTAATCAAGCTGATTAGCTCTCCCTGTGCTAAATCTTACTTCTGCAAAGGGTACTTTGTTTTTTCTTGGTTTTTTTTTTCCTTCTGAGCTGCCACCTCATTATTATATATAGTGAATGTATGCAATAAGCCCCAAAATATCTATGCTGTACTAACCAAAAGAATTGGACTACATCTGATTAAGGATGCTATTCATGTTAAGATGTGGTTTTTTTTTCATCTAAAAGCTAGAAATAATGAAGAGTGTTATTCACTAGTCGATTAACCTGGGTTTAAGTCACACAGATACAGCCACAGATACCATATAATGGCTCAAGGAATGCACAAGCATTTAAACCCTCCCGAGTAGAAAATCTCCAATAGAGAGAAGTCTTTAGAGGTTCTCTAATGGGGTTATTCGTATAAAATGTCACAAAAAGGACAAATGGAAGAAGAAGAAAAAAACTAAAAAAAAAAGGTTAAAAACCATAGACACAGGACTCAGAGAAATGTTAATTAGCTGACTGAGTCATTGCTAATGTGCAAAAAAAAAAACACCTGGCAAAATTAAAAGAACAATGTGTCAGCATTTTGAAAGTTTATCCTTGTATTGTTCCTGAACTTGGCTAGATAGACTGCACTACTGAAAATCTAAAGAAAATAAATTGATGATTCTAAAACCTAAACACCTAAGAAACTTTTTACCTAATGCAATCTTCTATTTGTATGAGTGTCAGTTTCGGTTAAACAAAAAATGCCCAAGGTAAGGGGAAAAAAGAGGGCATCAGGGCCACTAAACCTAATCGAATCTTCAAGAATGAGTGGTGAAGGATCAGCGGGACAGAGGCAAAAGGGTGACAGGAGCTCCTATGGATCTTTCACATCAGCAGGAGAAATGTCAGCCTGTAACCTGAGCCAAATGAGCAAACATCTCACACAGGAGTCAGAAGTGTTTAGAGAATCCATAGTGTTGTTGAAATTTGTACAGCTCAGGAAAGTATTAAGCAACCAATGAATCATGAGTCAGTGAATTGATGGATGAATAAATGGGGTGATGGAAGCTTCTGGCAGTTAACCTACACATGCTCTGTGTCCATGTGCTTTTTCATGATTACTCATTTCTATCAGCTGAGCAGATATTAGGACAATTTTTAGACAGTTTAATGTGTGTTCACAGCTGTTTAATTAACAGCTATAAACAGGCTATAATTTAAATTTCCAGCTTCAATGCATTTTTACATTTAGCTGCCTGCAAAAAGAAAATAAACTACAACACTAAATGTGAAAAATCGTCTCTAGGTTACGTATGTAACCCTAGTTCCCTGAGGGAACAAGACGCTGCATCGGAACGCTTTGGGAACGTGACTGCGTTGTCCATGCTCTGAGTAATGAATCTAATCAGTCAAAATTGAAGACAGGCTGTCACCGGCGGGGTGACATCACGACCAGGGAGTATATAGTGCACCTGGAGAGAAGACTGCTTCAGCTTCTGTAACCGTGAAGGAAGCGCCGGAGGTGTGGCTAGAGACACAGCGTTTCGTTCCCTTAGGGAACTAGGGTTACATACATAAACTAGAGACATTCCCTTTCAGGAACTCGAGCTGCGTCGGAACGCTTTGGGAACAATAGTCCAATAACACCACACCGACCAGTCCCTGACTAGTGTGAATGAGCTCAACTGTGTCGAAGGACAGAGGTGCCAGGAATGGCACAGAGGTCACAATTGTAAAACCTGGTAAAGGTGAGCGGGGTGGACCACCCCGCAGCGTCACAGAGGTCTTGGAGGGACACTCCAGAGGACCAAGCCTAGAGACTCCGGGTCGAGTGATGCCGGACCGCTATGTGCTCTGATTGAGCTAATATCAACCAATCGTTTATATAATTGAGGATTCAGATGCCCTGAAGTCTCAGGGGAGCCAGAGCCACATCGACCATTTGTGAAGGTGACAGGGCAAGGCCGAATGGAAGGACCCGATATTGGAATGCTTTGACCTTTCCTGAACTTCCTGTAAGAAGGGAGGATGGGTACGTGAAAGTACGCATCCTTTAGATCTACTGTGACAAACCAATCCTAGGATCTGATCTGAGACACAATCTGCTTGAAGTGGAACCGGGCAGAACCGAAGGACCGAAGCTGGCCGTGCCCTGAAGCACATTCATGGCAGGGTTAACGAACAACGAACCAAGTCCCTGAAGCGGCCGGGGGGAAACAGGCACCAAGAAAAGCGGTGCTACACGCCCCCTGGTCATCCCTCCACAGGACCTTTTTGGCCGTAGACCTCTTCTCGGAGATGACAGTCCTCAGATCTGTCACCTCACAGGGCTTGACCCAGAGCGCCACACGAGATCCCACACAGGGAGAGCTGGGTTAGGGCTGCACCCGCTGAGCAGCCCCATGAGAGCGGCGTGGGAGATACCGCTGGAATGCCGCTTATTGTCTCTTGGACTCCTGGAACCTGTTAACTACCGAATCAACGGCATCGCCGAACAGGCCCAAAGGAGAGAGTGGGGCTTTCAGCAGCACGACCCTGTCCCTGTCTGGTATTTTAGACAGGGTAAGCCAGAGATGTCTTTTAATAGCTATTAGGGTGGCCATAGACCAGCTGATGGCCTTAGTGGTCTCCTTTGTGGCTCGTACGGCCAGATGCGCCGTACGGCGGATCTCAGAAAACTGGCCGCTCAAGGGATCTCCCAGATCCAGCTCCCGCAGCAGGTCGGCTTGGTATGCCTGCAGTACCGACATGGCGTGCAAACATTCAGTGGCCTGACCTGATGAGGCATAAGCCTTACCCACCAGCGCCAAGGTAGTGCGCAGGGGCTTGGTGGATAATGTCGGGGTTTTTAGGGTAGATGCACACTCGGGGAGAGATATAGCATGCTAGCGTCTCTTCAAACCGTGGCATGACACTATAGCCATAATCCCTAAACCCAGAGACGTTGGAATAAACCGAGGTCTTGGGGCTGAAGTGAAAAAAATACTGTGTGTTCCTCCTAATAAAGTGATGATTGCATTGACTTTTTGGGTGACACTAGTTAAATTCTTTTATTAAATTCAAGAAGTGCAATATAATCCCACAGAGATGCATCAAATACAAGCTAATTGATTCATTCTCAGCTCTTCAATGGTTAGTTGTCAGTTCTGATTTCCTTCACCAGCAACTGGGATGCACTTCACACATAAATACACACTTGCTCTAAAAGCAGGTTGCAATGCATACACTCCAGACTTGAGAGGTCATAAGATTTTAATACAACCATCGAACTAGACTTTTTTTTTTTTGTTGTGTTTTAATAAAAAAACTGCTGTCTAGGTCATGGACTACAAATTAATATTTCTTCCACCTCAGCACATGCAATTTGAGATTCTGCCTAAGGGCCAACAGATGTTCAGCCTTTTTTTGGATTGTGGTGGAGGGTGTACTCACTTCCATCACCGTTATCAACTAACATTTCCTCATTTCACCATTGACAAGAAATTCGGTTTAAATGCTGCCTCAAATTGATGACAATCTCTACCCATTGTTAGTTTTCAAGCCAATTGAGTATATAGGATGTGCTGGACAAACACGTCCAATCCATGGAGGCCCCACCTCACAACTTACAAGACTTCAAGGATCTGCTGCTAAAATCTTGGTGCCAGATACCACAGCTCACCTTCAAAAGTTTAGTGGAGTCCATGCAGGTCAGGACTGTTTTGGCAGCAAATGTGGGACCAACACAATATTAAGCAGGTGGTCATAATGTCATGCCTGATCGGTGTACAGTATGAGGTCTTGCTAGCAGTAGTATGTCAAAGATTTAAATAGCTTTGATGTAACCGTAATAGTACCAGACTCAGTATTCTGTTTCAATCAATTCCAACTCTATTCATTGCTGAAAAAAAAAAAAAAAAGTAATTTGACCTTCTAAAATAAATACCCTGAAGCGCATCACATTCTTATAGATGTAAAATTAAATCAACATAGTTGGCTTCAAAAGAATACATTAAACGGGTTAATCTCAGTGCATTGTTAGCAATTTAATTACAATTCCTTTGCCTTTATTTGGCAGATCTTTTATTGGTTTTACACAAACAAGATAAAATTCATGCAAAGCATAAATCAGAGCATTTAAAGCTTTGTTCATAACCCCAAGAGTGGATCACTTACTGTGAACTGAAGTCAAAATCTTCTGGTCACTAGTGCAAAACCTTAAACGTAACAATAAAAAAAATCATGTCTTCGAAAAAGGCTCATGCATTAATATTAGCCTGATGTCTCTGATGACCAACAGGTGAGGTGAGTTTTACGTATGCAAATAGGTCGAGTCTGGGTTCATGTTTCGACACCAACTGCACTGCAAATTAGTTATAAAAAATTTAAACCGGTCTCGCTTAAACAGAGCGAAACATCTGCAGCCATAATAATGCTAATGATAATGAGGTCACCGCTTGCCGAACAGGCCCTGAGGGTGCTTTTTCTGGTTGGTGGAAAGTGGGAGGCTTAATACTTTTTAATTATTTATTTTATAAAGAGTGATTGTTTAGTAAAAAAAAAAAAAAAAGGACACCCTGGATCATGAAACATACAATGCTTTGCATGTGCAAACACACAAAACCTAACAGGGTTATAAAAACATAGCAACATGGGCAACATCATTTCACTAACCAATAAAAAAGATATACTTATTACTACTTCGAAAACAATAGAATACACAGAGCCTCATAACACTGTTGATCGCAATCCAATTCATTTTTAATTTTCACATTTATTACCTAATTTTGCCTCCAAGACTCAATAAAGAATACTGTACATCTTGTGCAAATCCATAACCATGACTATACGTCAGAGCGAGTAGCGCCTAAGGGAGAGATTGTCATGATTTGAACTTTTCAGCATGGGTAACCTTAATAGCTCTCGGCTTGAAGGAGCAAATTATATAGCTTCGCTGTGTTGTGTATTAATTTGCCAAACTAGCTTATTCCAAAATCTACAAGTCGATGAATTCTTTCTATTTCCATTTTTCAACAGTCTATAAGAGGCTGCCAGTTAATCAGCAATAATACTTTATCTTCCAGACAAACTATCAGTACTGTTGCCACTTATTCATTCTATGCATGCATTATGCAGGTACTCCTAGTGTCTCTAAGTCCAGTATCTGAAGTTCAGTGTTTGTGTTCTTTACCACTTCAGTTGACACATCTAGGAGAGCAAAAATTTCCCAACTGTCTTGTGATCCTATAGCAGTCATCAAGCTCCTTAGTACACCCCATTCTACTGCCAGTGTGTCTGTTGTCTATGTGCTTGATTTTGGCACTTGTTAACAATGTTTTTTACTAAAACACCTGAACTTCATAATCAATATTACGAATTACTCCATTCTACTGAATAAAGTGAATTTTGTAACGAGAAGCACATCGATGTTTGGTGAGACCATGATTTGTTAATTAAACTTCTACCCAGTCTAAGGAGCTGTCCCAGGTTATGCTTGCTCTCTTAACACTCTCAATTACTTCAATGACTGATGAGTGTCTGAGCTTGTAAATCTCAATCTGCAATAAACTTTACACTTGGTATTGTGCTGCATACCATCATTGGTTTGGGGTGCACAATGCTGCATTAGAGAACTAAAAATTTAATTTTGTAAGGGACTACTGATCATCAATCGAGATGGTGAGACAATTAAACTTGACAATACCCATGATCTTGGCAAAATGTAGATGTTTTCTCTCTCTCTCTCTCTCTCTCTCTCTCTCTCTCTCTCTCTCTCTCTCTGCTTTCATGTATCTTTTTCATTGACACCTAATTTTTGTAATTTGTCTTCAGATTTTGTCATTTAATAGCTAAATTTATTAAAATAACATGATAAGTTTTGCCTCCATTTCTAAAATTCCATATTACATTTTAATTCTTTGTGAACACATTTTCTATAGTTTTGTGGAAGTCACTAAATGCTACGGATGTGCATGTGCTTTGTGCCTAATTATCAACATAAGCTTGTAAGTACAAAAGTTACATAAAACTTTCATTTGGTTTGACCTATAAAAGCATGTACACCCACAGATAAATGAAGCGCATTGTTTATAAAATCAGTTTATGATACCGTACATTAAAGTAATCACAGAGGCTAAGTTTGCTGCACCTGGACCTGAAAGATAATTGCTTAACTCTGTAAATACTGTTTGATAACAGGCCTTTGACACAGGAGAGATATTACTATGCAGAGCAATGACATTAGGAACAAACATCCTCAATCATTTAGGCCATGGTTCATGGCCCAGATATGCATGTAAAAGTTCATTTCTACGCGTGAATCTTTAATCGTGTTCACACGCTACGTTAGCCGTTTGTTTCCCACCCCCCACACAGACCTACTAGGAACTGTGTTTAGTGTCAGTGTAATCCTTAATTATCATGTAGCTCCAGGCATAGCTTTGTGTGATCACTGAAAAGCAGTGAGAGGAACTAGCGACAGACGTGTTCCATCTTCATTACCAAGCGCTCCTTAATGAACAGAAAAAAAAGAGCTCTGCTTAAACACAGAAAAATGGAGAAAGAGAGACCGAGGGAAATTAAAAGTAAAAAGTGTTGCTTTTTTTTCTCATGCATGCTCTGGCCTGGATTATATCAAAAAGTCACAAGCATGTTTTGTTAGAAATCATACTGGGACCTTGAAAAATATCAGTGTTAACATAAATCCGGATTTTGAAAGGTATAACATTGTAACAGTGCTGTGTGGGGTGTTTAAGTGGGAAATAAATAAACATTCTTTTACAATAAGAGATAAATAAATACATAAAAAAATTAATAGATAAATAAATAAATGCCTATTTAACAAAGGAAAAACAAATCAACAGCACAAATTAAGATCCAATTTTGTCAAGAATCAGACAAACAGATACAAGTGATGTATTCAGCAGAAAATTGTTTTTGTTTCAGGTAATGTGAAGAGAAAAAAAAACACTAACCAGAACAAGCAGATGAATGCTAAAACTTGTCACAAACATTTAAGAGCGGAGCTGAGATACAAAAAGAACAGTTGTGCATTATTAATGCTTAGATGATGTAAGTTACAATGACTTTAACCGGGATATACAGTTATGTTCAAAATAATAGCAGTACAATGTGACTAACCAGATTAATCCAGGTTTTTAGTATATTTTTAATTGCTACGTGACAAACAAGTTACCAGTAGGTGCAGTAGATTCTCAGAAAACAAACAAGACCCATCATTCATGATATGCACGCTCGTAAGGCTGTGCAATTGGGCAATTAGTTGAAAGGGGTGTGTTCAAAAAAATAGCAGTGTATGCCGTTGACTGTACAAACTCAAAACTATTTTGTACAAACATTTTTATTTCTAGGATTTAGCAATCCTGTGAATCACTAAACTAATATTTAGTTGTATGACCACAGTTTTTTAAAACTGCTTCACATCTGTGTGGCATGGAGTCAACCAACTTGTGGCACCTCTCAGCTGTTATTCCACTCCATGATTCTTTAACAACATTCCACAATTCATTTACATTTCTTGGTTTTGCTTCAGAAACAGCATTTTTGATATCACCCCACAAGTTCTCGATTGGATTAAGGTCCGGGGATTGGGCTGGCCACTCCATAACATTAATTTTGTTGGTTTGGAACCAAGACTTTGCTCGTTTACTAGTGTGTTTGGGGTCATTGTCTTGTTGAAACAACCATTTCAAGGGCATGTCCTCTTCAGCATAAGGCAACATGACCTCTTCAAGTATTTTGACATATGCAAACTGATCCATGATCCCTGGTATGCGATAAATAGGCCCAACACCATAGTAGGAGAAACATGCCCATATCATGATGCTTGCACCACCATGCTTCACTGTCTTCACTGTGTAGTGTGGCTTGAATTCAGAGTTTGGGGGTCGTCTCACAAACTGTCTGTGGCCCTTGGACCCAAAAAGAACAATTTTACTCTCATCAGTCCACAAAATGTTCCTCCATTTCTCTTTAGGCCAGTTGATGTGTTCTTTGGCAAATTGTAACCTCTTCTGCACATGCCTTTTTTTTAACAGAGGGACTTTATAGATTAGCTTCACACAGACGTCTTCTAACTGTCACAGTACTTACAGGTAACTCCAGACTGTCTTTGATCATCCTGGAGCTGATCATTGGCTGAGCCTTTGCCATTCTGGTGATTCTTCGATCCATTTTGATGGTTGTCTTCCGTTTTCTTCCACGTCGCTCTGGTTTTGCTCTCCATTTTAAGGCATTGGAGATCATTTTAGCTGAACAGCCTATAATTTTTTGCACCTCTTTATAGGTTTTCCCCTCTCCAATCAACTTTTTAATCAAAGTACGCTGTTCTTCTGAACAATGTCTTGAACGACCCATTTTCCTCAGGCTTTCAAATGCATGTTCAACAAGTGCTGGCTTCATCCTTAAATAGGGGCCACCTGATTCACACCTGTTTTTTCACAAAATTGATGACCTCAGTGATTGAATGCCACACTGCTATTTTTTTGAACACACCCCTTTCAACTAATTGCCCAATTGCACAGCCTTACGAGCGTGCATATCATGAATGATGGGTCTTGTTTGTTTTCTGAGAATCTACTGCACCTACTGGTAACTTGTTTGTCACGTAGCAATAAAAAATATACTAAAAACCTGGATTATTCTGGTTAGTCACATTGTACTGCTATTATTTTGAACATAACTGTAGTGCCTGAGGTCATGTAATGTCATGTAAAGGTCATCAGCTGAGGATTCTGGGAAAAATAAAAAAGAAAGAACGCTGCTTTCTACTTGTCAAATGTGTATTTACAGCCCAGTGAAATTCTTTCTTCAGATATCCCAGTGCTGTTAGGAGGTTTGGGTCACAGTGCAGGGTTAGCCATGTCATATCCCCCTAGAACACTGAGGGCCCCAAGAGCAAGGCAATAGTGGGGCTTGAACCCCCCAACCTCCCGATTAGTAACAAAAGCCTTAACCACTGAGCTACAGTATTACCTCCCCCAGCTCTTACACACACACACACACACACACACACACACACACACACACACACACACACACACACACACACACACACACACACACATGTAAACAAGATAATCAATCAAAAGGTACAGGACAAAAAGAAAAGTGTGGCACTAAGAATTAAATGTTACGAGAGCAAGGACAATGCTTACTCAGTGATGTACTTTTATTTGATATATGTGATTTTATATATAACTGTATTTGTTGTATCTGACCCAAATTATTTACAGTAAGTTGTTTTGAGAAGATAAATTCCATTAAAAATATTTTATTGCTTACTGTTAATTACAACTCATTTTTAATACTTGACCAGCAATTCAGAAAACGTGTGCGGCCCTGACAGTGCGTTGATTAGAGGGTTTTTTTATTAATTCAAGTAAAAACTGTTTCAGAACATCACTATTATTATGTTGTTTGTGTAAAACATCAATTAACAATGATACATGTGCAACAAATTGATTTCCAGCTCTAATGTTTTTGTAGACTACAGTGTTAACAACAAAAGTAAATAAATTAATGCAAACGTGTTCAAATGAGTAATTCTGTCAAGTAATAATGTCATATAACAACATTTCCGAGCTCCTTATACCATGATGATATGGGGCATATATTCTATGGAGTGGTCTGCTGGGGCAGCAGCATCTCTACTGCAGACAGGAAGAGACTGGACAAGCTGATCAGGAAGGCCAGCTCAGTCCTGGGGATTCCCCTGGACACTGTACAGGAGGTGGGAGAAAGGAGGATGGTAGCAAAACTATCATCATTGCTGGAGAATGCCTCTCACCCCCTGTATGTAACCGTTACATCGTTGAGCAGCTCCTTCAGTGACAAACTGTTACATCCTAAGTGTCTGAAGGAGCGTTATAGAAGGTCTTTTCTCCCTGCTGCTATTAGACTTTACAATCAAAGTTGCTCCCAGTAAAACCAGTCACCAAAATACAACACTGTTATTACTTTTTAGCTGTGTAATAACATTACCTGTGTGCAATATTACATGCAACATGTGAAATATTACCTGCAATATGTGCAATAATTACCTGCAATATGTGCAATACCACCTGTGTGAAAATACTACCTGCAATGCATACTTTTCTCTTCCCTTACTGTATTTATACATTGTACTGTGTATATACTGTATATTATAGTATGTGTATATTCTTTTTATATATTAGCATTTATTATTATTATTATTATTATTATTATTATTATAATTTTTTTATTTCTTTCCTTTGCTGCTATAACTGTCAGGGTGCGAGTGAAACAGGAGGCGGACGCCGGAATACAGCTCGCTCAGGTTTAATGATGAGATTGAGGGAGAGAGATACACACTCACACACTCACACACTCACGCACACACACACGGCAGTCCTTAGGTTGAAAGAGTCCGAGGTGCGCTAGGGGAGAAGTGTAGCTGATCCGAGATGCGCGGGGAGGAGAAGCGCAGCCGGTACCGGATAGTAGAGTCCGAATGGAACGGACAGCATAGAGTACTGCATGTAACAGTGACCCCATACAGCAGTACGTAACATCTAACACATTCAATAACGAACAAGGGAGGGAGTGAGAGTGAGGAGCTTATGTAGAAGTGGGGTGGAGTGATGATGAGCCCCAGGTGTGCGTAGTTAAGCCTGGAGCTCCAGAGAGAGCGGAGGCATGAGTGACAATGAGCTCCAGGTGTGCGTGGTTAAGCCTGGAGCTCCAGGGAGAGCGGAGGCATGAAAGCCACAAAAGGGGGCGTGGCAGGTGGATCCCTGACAGTAACAAAGAAATTTCCCCACTGTGGGACGAATAAAGGTATATCTTATCTTATCTTATCTTATCTTATCTTATCTTATCTTATCTTATCTTATGATAGGTGGTGGATGTGCTGTCCACAGCTATATCTAAAAGATTATTCCACAATGTTCAACTCTGGTCTTAATATTATTAATGACTGAATTAATTGATGGATAATTATATTAATATTATAAAATAATTAATTATTCTTCTACTTTCCCATTAGGGGTCGCCACAGCAGATCATCCGTCTCCATACCCCATTAGAAAATAATTAATTAATATTATAATAATATCTACCTGATTACATTAAAAAACATAATAAATAAATAAATAAATAAATAAATAAATATGTGCAAGATAGTACAAATCAGCAAAGTAATTACATTCTGCATGAATATATCAAATAGGAAAAAATTATTCTACTAAACCATTGCTACTATTAAGCTACAAATAAACTACATTCCTGCACATCACTATTACTTATTTTCATTTATAGGCATTTTTATAGTCAATTTCTAAACCTCTTAGGCCCAACATAATTTACATCTAGGTAACGATTATAAACAATAATATATAAACAATGCAAAAAGTCATGATTAAACATGAAAGATTAAGTAGATGGCAAACATATAGCATATGCTAGAAAACAACTTATTTATTTATAGAGGGACTGGGCTACTAAATAAAGATTTAAACATAAATATGCATAAAAGAATCAAATAATGATGTGTTGATAATTAATAATTGAATTTCGCAGTATTTAAAGCAATGATAACTATTGGCTTACCACTTAATAAATGTTTAAAAATGGCAACTCAAGGGGCAGTTATACCAAGCAAGTCCTACAGTAAATGCCAGGGACACATTCTGTCTTCATTACAAGGCTATAATTAATGAGAGGGAAACGAGCCCTTTGTGACTGAGAAAAGGGGATTTGAGGAGGGATAAGAGGACAAGGGAGGAGCCAGACTAATGGCTTGTGCCGTCACTCGATGAGCCGCAGGAGCCTCTGGGCCGTAAATTTGAACCCTCTTGTCTCGGCTTTGATTAAAACACTGCAAATTTACAACTCTCTTTCCACGCAGTTCATAACTCAGAGGCCCTGCGAGACAGAGACTACAGGCTTATCAATATGAATAAAGCACAAGTGTTTTGCTTTGAATACTATGTACTGCATTTATGAGCTCTTTCAGTGCATTGACCATATCATAAAAAAATATAAGTAGATGCAAGGACTACACGGGTGATGAATATAAAAAAAAGGGCTATATTAGCTAATATACAGTGGGTACGGAAAGTATTCAGACCCCCTTAAATTTTTCACTCT
>JAAIIK010000020.1:3828429-3871523 GCA_014706435.1 Silurus glanis
AGAGTGAAAAATTTAAGGGGGTCTGAATACTTTCCGTACCCACTGTACATTCAAGCTAAAAGGCAGCCTTCTTCCACACAAAGTGGTACAAGGTGTCCACACTACATTTTAATAATCATATAGTTAAATATTTATGCTGAGGATGTTATGTGCAAGACTTACCTTTCGCTTGTTATTCGGGCTGACATACAAGTAACTAAGTATGGTTTTCACCCCGACTTTCTCATTAAGCTTCTCGTAAGTGGTTCCGTAGTCAGTTGACCTGAAAATTAATGAGAGAACACAGTAAAGACTCGATGAATTACTTGTCACAATTTAAATCTGACAGTGCCTTTAAGTAGCTGAGGATCATGCATAATAATTAAATTATTCAGTGCATTTTTCAGTCCTCAAAAACATTTTTAATGGAATTCTTAATTACAGATGTATCTAGAAATATGGATGGGTTTATTACCCAGCATTTATTCGAAGCTGTTATTTATTATGTCTCAAGTGCTGCTGACCAGACAGTGTAGATTCAATATTGTTATGGTGTTTATTTGACAATGAACAATGGTGATGCCATACATTAGACTTTGCACAAGTAAACCTGGTATTTAAGAAAAAAATGTAGGAAGGGAGAGATAGATGGAGACATGCATTTGTTACTTTTGGCCTCTTTTTCACTTTGTTTTACAATAGATCTAAACATAAAAAAAATTATTGCTGACCCTTGGATAGTATACAAATCCATCAGCCAACTTTTTTTTATTTTTTTAATGTTTTATCGTTTTCTTTGTGAAATGTCCAACAATAAAGCCACAATGTATCTATGCAAAAATGTAGACCATAACTCATTTAATGATTATCCTCATTAATTTGTCCAAACCTTTTGACCAAATCTATTAATGTCCGCATTGACACGTTTTTTTTCCATTTAACAGTTGAGTTTTTTTCAAGTGGATACATTTGTAATTACCATTTTTTAATTTGTAAAATGGACTAAGAAACTCAAAACAAAAAAGATGGTGGGTGATGTTGTACTGCAGTTTTAGTGTCCCAGATTGTACAAACTTTCATATTGCATTTTTTTCCACAGGGGACAGAACATTCACTTACAACTGCAACAAAACAAAGAGACAAAAAAAAATATAAACACCTAACAGAAATGACACAGGCAAACAAAGCTTCTTACGTTTTCACACATTCACATTGCACAAATGTTTTCAGATGTTTCAGTGTGAACAAGGAATTTTTGGAAAGACACTTAAAAATACCAGTGCAAACAAAGAACATTTTAAAATGACAATGCAGTTTTGAACCTCATCAAGATTAATGTGCACATAGCCTGAAAACAACAAGCCATGGCAATGCGTGAAGGAACCAAAACTGACCATACCATCCGGATGACTGGGATGGCATACTTTCTCCTTATATATATCAATCACTGAAATTGAATCATGGGTGTCTGTGTCCTCAAGTATTTGAAAGAAGGCAGATACCCCTGTACTGCAATTGTGTTATGCTTCAAACTTCCAATTTTGCATGCTAAGCTGCTCTTGTGCAGGCTGAGCACTGCTCTATGAAATAATTGGTTCTACCATTAAGATTGCTGTGAGATTTTAGTTACTAATGTATATACTCAAGTACAAAACATGTAGTGCATGATACACAGAGTTTCTCAGACCATATAAGATATAGATAATAGTTTAAATGTAAAATGGTCATGGAGTCTGTTCTGTGTTTCTTATGCATTCCTATAATGCACTGTATGTATATACCAATAACTGGATGCTTCTGTAATGAAAAAAATATTCCGCAATGATAAACTCAGCAACATGCAGAGTAAATTATATACACAGTTAGTCATCTTTTGTACACATCTTTATTTCCACTCAACTCAAATTTAATTTACGCCAACACCATCCGATTTTTGTCACCCAAACTCCAAAACATTGGCTTAGCCACCGTGTGCTCTTTTTCAAGCCAAACAAAGTGTGTTGATTCAATATTATAATTAATACTAGCAAAGGGGTGCAAAATGTAGATGATCTTGGATTGCAGGTGTAGCTTCTGCTTGTCTAAAATGAAAATTAACACCTATTCAGGCCTTACTGAATATAACTTCCTGATCTAGGATAATATAAAAAATTTACCTTATTATACATTTTGCAACTCAAATAGTTGTCTGTCACAGGATTCAATATAGAACCTTTAATGCTTTCCAAAATACCCATCTTCTAGCTATTACACTCGTCTAGAAGCAAGATTCTTTATATTATTGATCCAATACCTGCGTGTGCTGTGTCTAAGAACATCTCCGCATTACTAGCATTACTTGGTATTACCTTCACACACATTTTTATCTGTAAAGAGAAAACAAGTACATGGATTTCCCACAAAAATGTTTCCTCTGTCCTTTAAAGGCTCAATTATGTATAGATTGAGTGACCCAGACACTGGCCCCTGTGTCCTCAAAACTGATGACAGTAGTACTTTTCTAAATTCCAGCTCTATGAAGATATCACAGGATGACAATCATGTAGACAAATTGCAAAAACAGCCTCAGAACAGCATTTGACCTTGTTTGCTAAGGCCAAGGCATTGTACCTCCACACGGCTTTCCACGCCTCCACAATTTCTACACTCAAAAGTGTTCACAGTGTTTACCAGTGAGATAGGGATAAACAGCTTCAGTATGGGTCAATTTTTCAATCTTCTTTCTCTCGGCACAATTCTGAGGTCGCTAGTGGATTAGAGGAATGTCTGGGTTATGAGACTCCCTGGCAATGACCTCTCAAAACATTTTTTTAGAGGAAAAATCTATATTTGGTTTGATTCTTTGGACTGTTTCTGGCTTTTTGATCTTATGAAATAATTCCACTGCAGTTCTTTAGGTTGGTTAATCGTTTTAGCTTTCTACAGAGTTTCTCTTACTGTTTCAATTTTGTTTCTTTACCTGTTTTTCCAACATTATGTAGAACATTTACAGGCATTCTCAGGATGAGGAGCCAGAAACCTCTATTGGATGCATTTTTCTGTGGTGTGGTGTACTGTTAACTTCTAAACCAAGTTTCATGCACTTAAATTCTTAAAATTTCATTAAACCTTTAAAACATTCAACTATTTTCTGAGGCAAAGAAACACAAAAGATCCACAAAAAAAATTTGATTGTTGCGCATTCTAACTTGCTAAAAAGGTTTTGCCAATATGAAATCCTCAGTAGTAGGGTTCTACATAGAATCTTACAGAGTTATCTAAGCGAGACAGAGAATTTCTCAATGAAAAAAAATTTCCCCAAGTGTAGTTTTTTGAAAAACGTCTGTGTAAATTCATTTATGAACAGTAAACTTGAAGTCGGATGATTCTCATAAAACCATTAAGGGTTTCCCAGTTCCTATATGTTAGAAGAATGATCTATCTTTTTTTGCTGTTTCTGTTATGGGATTAAACAATACAGTAATCAAACAATGTAATGTAAGCTGTAGGTTCTGTTTTGCATTTAGTTTTCATTTAGTTTAGTTTAACTTGCTATATGGCAGTGTGGTTGACACTAGGGTAAACCAGAAATGATCCAACATAACCAAATTTTAGGAAGCAGCAAATTAGCTAAAAAAATATGAATGACAAAGCCATTTTTACCACTGGGAACAGATAAGGTAAATTATCCTAATTGAATGAATTGCTCACTGAACCCAGCCATTAGGGAGACACAAGCCAGTGCACTCTTAGTGCCAGTCCCAAGCCCGGATAAATGGGGAGGGTTGCGTTAGGAAGGGCATTCAGCGTAAAACATGTGCCAAATCGAATATGCGGGTCACGATTAAGAATTTCATACCGGATCGGTCAAGGCCCGGGTTAACAACGACCGCCACAGGTATCGTTAGCCAACAGGGTACCGGCGGAAATTGGGCTACTGTTGGCCGAAGGAGGAGAAGGAGAGGAGGAAGACGTCTACAGAGACGGCAGGGAAAGGAGAAGTGTAGGAGAGTGGAGGTTCGGGTTGGTACTTTAAATGTTGGTACTATGACTGGTAAAGGGAGAGAGATAGCTGATATGATGGAGAGGAGAAAGGTAGATATGTTGTGTGTTCAGGAGACCAAGTGGAAAGGGAGTAATGCCAGGAACATTGGAGGTGGGTTTAAACTGTTCTTTCATGGTGTGGATGGAAAGAGAAATGGTGTAGGGGTGATTCTGAAGGAAGAGTACAGTAAGAGTGTAGTGGAGGTGAAGAGAGTTTCTGATAGGGTGATGAACGTGAACCTGGAAGTTGAAGGGATGATGATAAATGTCATCAGTGCCTATGCTCCACAAGTCGGCTGTGAGATAGAGGAGAAGGAAAAATTCTGGAGTGAATTAGATGAAGTGGTAGATGGTGTACCTAGAAATGAACGATTGGTGCTTGGGGCATGTAGGTGAAGGGAACAGAGGTGATGAGGAGGTTATGGGTAGGTATGGCCTAAAGGAGAGGAATGTGGAAGGGCAGATGGTGGTAGATTTTGCTAAAAGGATGGAAATGGCAGTGGTGAACACTTATTTTAAGAAGAAGGAGGATCATAGGGTGACATATAAGAGTGGAGGAAGGTGCACACAGGTGGATTATGTTCTATGTAGGAGATGCAACCTGAAGGAGATTGGAGACTGTAAAGTGTTGGCAGGGGACAGTGTAGCTAGACAGCATCGGATGGTGGTCTGTAGGATGGTTTTGGAGGCGAAGAAGAAGAGGAGGAGAGTGAGGACTGACAGAAGAATAAGATGGTGGAAACTGAAGGAGGAAGAGTGTAGTGTGAGGTTCAGGGAAGAGGTCAGACAGGGGCTCTGTGGTGGTGAAGAGGTGTTGGATGATTGGGAAACTACTGCAGGAGTGATGAGGGAGGCAGCTAGGAAAGTACTTGGTGTGACATCTGGAAATAGAAAGGAAGACAAAGAGACGTGGTGGTGGAATGAGGAAGTGCAGGAGAGCATAAGGGGAAAGAGGTTAACAAAACAGAAGTGGGATCGACAAGGTGATGAGAAAAGTAGGCAGGAGTACAAGGAGATGTGGCAGCAGGTAAAGAGGGATGTGGCGAAAGCCAAGGAAAAGGCATACGAGGAGCTGTATGAGAGGTTGAACACTAAGGAAGGAGAAAAGGATTTGTACCGATTGGCCAGGCAGAGGGACCGAGCTGGGAAGAATGTGTTGCAAGTTAGAGCAATAAAGGATGGAGATGGAAATGTGTTGACTAGTGAGGAGAGTGTGTTGAGAAGATGGAGGGAGTATTTTGAGCAGCTGATGAACGAGGAAAATTAGAGAGAGAGAAGGTTGGATGATGTGGAGTTAGTAAAGCAGGAAGTGGATAGGATTAGTAAGGAGGAAGTGAGAGCAGCGATTAAGAGGATGAAGAGTGGAAAGTCTGTTGGACCAGATGACATACCGGTAGAAGCATGGAGGTGTTTAGGAGAGATGGCAGTGGAGTTTTTAACGAGATTGTTTAACAAGATTCTGGAAGGTGGGAGGATGCCTGTGGAATGGAGAAGGAGTGTGCTGGTACCGATCTTTAAGCATATGGGAGATGTACAGACCTGCAGTAACTACAGGGGAATTAAGTTGATCAGTCACACAATGAAGTTATGGGAAAGAGTAGTGGAAGCCAGGGTAAGAGAAGAGGTGACCATCTGTGAGCAACAGTATGGTTTCATGCCGAGAAAGAGCACCACAGATGCCTTATTTGCTTTAAGAATGTTGATGGAGAAGTATAGAGAAGGACAGAAGGAATTGCATTGTGTATTTGTGGATTTAGAGAAAGCGTACGACAGAGTGCCAAGAGAGGAGTTGTGGTATTGTATGAGGAAGTCAGGTGTGTCAGAGAAGTATGTGAGGGTGGTGCAGGACATGTATGAGGACAGTGTGACAGCAGTGAAGTGTGCAGTAGGAATGACGGACTGGTTCAAGGTGAAGGTTGGATTGCATCAAGGATCGGCTATGAGCCCTTTCCTGTTTGCAGTGGTGATGGACAGGTTGACAGACGAGGTCAGACAGGAGTCTCCCTGGACTATGATGTTTGCGGATGATATTGTGATTTGTGGTGAGAGTAGTGACCAGGTTGAGAAGAGCCTGGAGAGGTGGAGGTACACGCTGGAAAGAAGGGGTATGAAAGTCAGTAGGAGTAAGACAGAGTACATGTGCGTAAATGAGAGGGAGGGCAGTGGAGTGGTGCGGTTGCAGGGAGAAGAGGTGGAGAAGGTGGATGAGTTCAGGTACCTGGGGTCAACAGTGCAAAGTAATGGAGAGTGTGCTAGGGAAGTGAAGAAAAGAGTGCAGGCAGGGTGGAGTGGGTGGAGAAGAGTGACAGGAGTGATTTGTGATAGTAGAGTATCTGCAAGAATGAAAGGGAAAGTTTATAGGACTGTGGTGAGACCTGCAATGTTGTATGGATTAGAGACAGTGGCATTGAGTAAAAGACAGGAGGCGGAGCTGGAGGTAGCAGAGCTGAAGATGTTAAGGTTTTCGTTGGGAGTGACGAGGATGGACAAGATGAGAAATGAGTTTATTAGAGGGACGGTGCATGTTGGATGTTTTGGAGACAAGGTGAGGGAGGCAAGATTGAGATGGTTTGGACATGTGCAGAGGAGGGACATGAGTTATATTGGTAGGAGAATGCTGAGGATGGAGCCACCAGGAAGGAGGAAAAGAGGAAGGCCAAGGAGGAGGTTCATGGATGTGGTGAGGGAAGACATGCAGGTAGTTGGTGTGAAAGAGGCAGATGTAGAGGACAGGGGGGTATGGAGACGGATGATCCGCTGTGGCGACCCCTAACGGGAGCAGCCGAAAGATAAAGAAGAAGAAGAAGAATGAATTGCTCACTGACTTTGTTTTATTTATTTATTTTTTTTTTTGCAGTGATACAGTATTTGTTAGCATTGCCATTTTTTTAAACTTTTTCACTAAAGGTAATATAAAGAAAAACAACAAAATCCTATGAAACACGACTTTTTTTTTTTTTTTTTTGCTAAAACTGTATTAAAATTATTTGCAATTATTTAATGTAGCTTTAAATTACTCAGTTTTTACTACCTAACCCCATCACCCATGAACTTTGTCTCTTATAGCAGTGGTTGTTAAGGTGGACATTTTAGATGCATCAATAAAGCTTAGCTAGGTGGTCTGTGAATAAAAAATAAATAAAAACAAAACAAATTACAGTGGTGGACATCACAACCCACAATAATCCAATTTATTACATTTACTACTTAGCTTTTAGAGTTATTATCCTGTTCGCCTGTAGAGCTGAATTGAATCCAAACCACAATAACTCAAAAACTAGTTAGTCTATAAATAATCTTCTTTACTGTAATAATTGAATTGTGTTAGTAAAATATGTACTGACAGGGCCCAAAGAATTTATTTTATAGTTAAAGTGCTCCCAGGCTCCAATTCAATTCTTAGCTGATTTTTAAATAGGCAGCAAACATTTGGTTATTTGGTTATTTTTTTATAAAAAATTTTGTGTGTGTGTGTGTGAAGTACCCTTACAACACTGGACATTTTCAAGATCAGCTGTCTTTTCACATCCAATGTAGGCAAGTTCTCAAGAAGTTTGATGTGGGGCTGCACATTTTTTAATAATTCATCTTAGTACTAATGTAAAATCTGTGTTCCTTTGAGACGTGCCAATTCAAACTTCTTAAAGGTTTAACAATTTTTCATTTTTCTCCAGTTGCCACTTCAAATAAATTCTGAACAAGGCCTAAATAATCATGTGCCTGCCTAAGATAGTCTAATTTGTGGATAAGATAAGGCATCTCTCATTCAGACTTAATCAAAATGTCTGTTCAGTGCAAGCAATCAAATGCACAGCTTAAATAAAGGGCCCTGATATACAGTAAGAGGCTTTAGTTCTTTTGAATGTGCATGCTGGAAGCACTACACCATCCACTGCAATTTATTGTAACAGTTTTCATTTTCCTGTGATCAGGATAAACCACAACCTAAAATGTTCAGGCTACAACTTTTATAGTGTCTTAAAGCCTTACTTTAACTTGAGCTTTAACTATAACAAGAACTCATAAAGAGGCTGCTCTGAGATCAGCATAAAGCAGCATAAAACCTCTGCCAGGGGCTGACAATAAATAGCCTGACCCTGGAGGGTTCTTTTCCTGCAGAGATTTATAATGAAATGGTAACAGAGCAGATGAAATACACCACTTTTCTCTCTGGATCCAGATGGCAGGAGGTGATTCATGACTGTTGCTCTGGACCTTCGCAGGGGTCAAACAGGACTATTGGAAAATTACATCATCTTTGTATCGATCAGCTACTCATGGACTATTTCAAAAGATGTGTGATTTAATGTTGTGCGGTTGGACCTGTGTTATGCCTCTGCCACTGGCACACAGTTGCTGAGGGAAAAAGGCAAAAAAAAGGGACATCTTGAGTGAAAGCTAATAAATGATGCTTGGGGAAAAGCTTCGCTTTCGCAAAGATTTAGTCACCAATTTCATTCACCTGTAATGAGGATTCGCTTTAGTAGCCGAATCTATAGCCGTTTAACTTGAATGACTAAATTTTTTTTCCCTGTGGAAAATATGTTACTGCACCCAAGCTGAGAAGGTGAGTTTTGTTTACAGGTTTGCTGGAGGAGCAGCTCGCTTTTAGTTGCAAACTTGCAAATGTAGTAAAATTCTATAAAAAAAATAACCACAACACACACACACACACACACACACACACACACACACACACAAACACACACACACTAATGCTACGTTCTCATATACAGTAATTTAATCATTGCAGGTCTTCAGTTGCTGAAATATTAATTCAACTGTAAATCTTCTTGCTGTGGATGTCCTAGTTGTGGGTGACTTAACAATCATTTTTGGCAACAAACAAGGAGACGGATGACATGAGTTTTAAGTGTACGGTAACTCAAATAACCATTCTTTACAACAATGTTCAACAGAAAAATCATAACACAATGTTCAACACAGCCATCTTTGAGCTACAAAAGCAGAAGAGGACAGCCAGGAACAGCATACTGAGGGAGCAGTAGACACAGGCTCACAGTAAGTGATGAATTTCAGCTGAGACATGCAGATGGCAAGGTCAGAAATTGGTGTCAGCAGAATGAATCCGTAACTTCTGATCAGAAGGTCATGAGTTCAACTCCCAGCACTACCAAGCTGCCACTGCTGGGTGCTGGAGCAAGGCCCTTAACTATCAACTGCTCAGTTGTATAAGAGATAATTGTAAGTCGCTCTGGAAAAGGGAGTGTGCCAAATGCAGTAAACGTAAAAATGTAAATGGCACAAAATGCCTTGTGTTAACAGTTCAAGCTGTTGGTGATGGTATATGAAATGTTTTCTTAGCAAATATTGGAACTGTCAATACCAGAAGAGCATTGTTCAAATGCTACAGCATATCTGAGTAGCGTTGCTAAACTTTTTATATCCTTTTCTGAGACTCTTTGCCACTCCATTTGACCTCTCCAGTCACCAGATCTATTATATCAAAGAAATACAATGTGTAATCCATGGCATGAAGTATTAAGGCTTTTCTGGCAGAATGTTTTCCTGCCCAATATTAATATGGTGTTCTTAATAAATTGGCCAGAGAATGTTGGCTAACTGTGTAATGGATGAAGGGAACACAGTTGTACATTGTGCCTCTCATAGATAAATAGTCTGTTCCATGTGTGCCATTGCTTAGATTTAAAAAAAAAATTAACCTTATTTGAACTTTGAGGAGGCGAAAGCATGTTTCTTTTCCCCTCAATAAAATAGTGGCTTGAATCTTTTAGAATAGACTCCAGAACCTTCATTAGTTTTTAATAGCTTAGAATCTGCATAGACGCTGTGCAGGCTGTGCTCCAAATTGAGTTTTAAGATTATGAGAGCTGCCTTACTGAAAACCTCAATAGCTAAGTGCCAAATCAGCCTGATTGTATGCTCCAAAGATATGATACCTTCATTACCTTCTCATATTCAGTAAGCCTTGTTTATTTTCAGTTGTTTGTTTGCTGGTTTTTTAAGTGCCATTTATAACCTTAAGAGTAATTAAAAATTTACTTTAAAACTTGTTTAAAACAAGCAAATGTGGATCATTAAATATACAATTGTATAGCAAACTGATAGTTGACTGTTCAATTCAGAAAATGTTGATTACTATTACTATTATCGCATTATTAATCAACTCTGAAACTTGGCCAGATTTTATATATACATATATTTAAAAGATTTAAAGAATACCCTTATACAAGGTTACCCACAATAATACTATTTATATTGAGCGTCTTAGTAGTAGCTCAAGAGCCCAGTAGTAGCTTGCCAGTCTTGCGATTTACACTGACCCTTTTTGAACAGAAGACCAACACTGAGCTACCAATTCCCATTTTAAACACAACAAATGAGTCAAAAAAGCTATAGAGCCACTGACTTCAAACATTCCTGGGAGTAGAACCAAACACAGCCATGCATGCCTAAAAGACAAATCAGAACTCTTTTGAAACAGAATACTGGTCATATGAAGCAAAAAAAAAATGGAAACCAAAAGGCTGTGTTTGATCCCCAGAATAACATACCCACATTGAAGGAAAAGGTGGAGGTATTGTGAATTGGGAATGCTCTAAGTGGTACATAGGGTTGATAAATCATTGGAAAAAAATTATGAATGGACGTATTAACGGATAATTAAATGTTTTCAGTGATTCAAGAGGCTTAAATTACAGAGAAGATTAATAATAATAAAAAATAAAAAAAAAGACAACAAACCAAAATGTACACCCAAGTAACCAAATAATCTCATTTAAACTATACAGAGGATTTAGAATTTGCGAATGTATCAGTATGACCCTCTTAACCTTGATGAAATTATTTGCCAAGAGGAGTGGAATCAAAGCACCATGCTGCAAAAAGCTAATGGCATATGGTCACATTAAAAGCCTATGATTCCACAGACAATCAGAATTTTCCTGTGGTGAATTACTGTATCACTTTCAGACCGTTAGATGTTCACAGCTATTCACAGGGCCAACGAAATAATGCGTGTGACATTTTATGTGACTCTTAAATTACTGTATCGCGGTCAATAAGCCAGAATCAGAGAAGTAATAGACTGAAAGGATGGCTTTAAAGTCCACCAGAAATAGGTGCAAAAGAAATAACAGGCGCATTTTGTAAATCTTTGAAGCCTGTGATATGTCCAATCCGGAATAAGCAGATTACAAGAACAATTCATTATGCTTCAATGATATGGATCATCACTGTGTGTTATTTGTGTTACAATTATACACGGTTCATTAAGTCAAGGACACTGAGCGTTAAGTTGTGTCAGCATGCTATTTGCTCAAATTAATAATCAGCTTAGCTTTATCTGAATACATGGGATGAGAAGCTCAAGTTTTGCTTTTGATTAAGAAATGTCGCCTTATGTAAACTTAGTAACCAAATTACTGATATACAGAGTAAACAAGTGCTTGTGACTGGGCTTGATGACTTGTTCATTTAACAGACTTACCACAAAAAGAAAAAAAAAGGCTTTATGCTACATGTTTGTCGGCTCTGGATTCTAATGATGAGGTAGTTCATTGGGATTTCATTTTAAAGTTGATAATTACAGTAGGAATACCCTGGTGGTCTAGTGGTTAGGATGCGGCGCTCTCAACGCTGCGGCCTGGGTTCGATCCCCGGTCAGGGAACCGACCCCAGCCATTAGGGTTGCACAAGCCTTAGTGCCGTTCCCAAGCCCGGATAAATGGGGAGGGTTGCGTTAGGAAGGGCATCCAGCGTAAAAACATGTGCCAAATCAAACATGCGGATAATCCGCTGTGGTGACCTTTAATGGGTGAAGCCGAAAGAAAGTTTAATTACAGTAGGAATACCATATATGTACCACTAACAACAAATATTTTCACCTTAAATTAGTCCTAAGGTGATTTGTCTATTATAGACAATAATTTTTCATTATGTTCTATTATGTTCGGACAATCAAACGTGTTTTACATTTAAAAGGGTTTTTGGCTGCGCTATACTGTAGGTAAACTATTCCTGATATAAAGGTAATGCAAACACTGATATTCCAGCTATTTATTGGAGCCATGGGTCCAAGCTGACATTATTTATAAGCTACTTGTTTTTGAGTTATTGAGTTTTAGCTTAAAGT
Source organism: Silurus glanis (assembly GCA_014706435.1). Lineage (NCBI taxonomy): Eukaryota > Metazoa > Chordata > Actinopteri > Siluriformes > Siluridae > Silurus > Silurus glanis. Next base: position 3,840,548 of record JAAIIK010000020.1, read on the forward strand.
AATTCAATTCAACTGGCCAGTCAATATGAAATATTATAACTTAGGAATCGATTGTGGATTCCACCACTGTAATTATGCATACTGATTTCACTGAACAAGAGCAATGTAACTGTATTACTGTGGATATAAAAAAAAAAAGGTTTACACCCTGTTAAAATGGCAGGTTTTAGTGAAATAATAAAAAAAAAACCTTTAATATGGCAAAAAATGCAAACATTTAAAGAAAAAATTATTTGTGTGTCTTTGTGCAGAGAATGAACCAATCACGTTTAAACTCATGTATAAAACAGCTGTAATCGATAGTAAAGTGATTCTAATAAACCACAAATAAAGACCAACTGTTTCTGTAGCTTTTGACAGCTTATTGGTATAATCAGTTTGCTGAAGCCATGGTCGTCAAAGAGCACACAAAGCATGTTTGAGATCTCATTGTAAAAATGCACTAATCAGAACAAGGGTACAAAGCATTCTAAAACAATAGATGTGCCGTAAAGCACCGTGAAGACCCTTATCAATAATTGGACTGCATTGGTCACCCCTGAACAGGAAGTGATTCCAAAATTTTAAAAGGAACAGAGAATATTTTATTAGAAAAACAGCCATGAGACCTATAGTGGTATTAAAGGAGCTGCAGGAATGCCTGGCACGTATTGGTCACTCACTGCATTTGACAACATTGCTCAGATTTGTCACATGTTTGGGCTATTGGGAAGTATAGCTAGACAGAAGCCCCTTTTCACACAAAGAAATAACAAAAATATAGATATTTTGCTGAAAATGTGCCAAAATGTGCACAAATGTTACTATGAAATACATTTTTAGCATCTTTACCATTGTTACATTATTTATCACTTTTGAAAGGGACTTGTGCACCATGTGATGCCAAGTTATTATCATACACTATATTGCCAAGTTTGCAGACACCTGGTCATAAGTATGGTATGTGCTTTTCGAGCATCGCATTCCACATTTGCTTTTATAATTCACTCCACTCTTCTGGGAAAATGTTCCACTAGATTTTGGAGTGTTCTTGTAGACATTTGTGTTCATCAGGCACAAGGGAGTAAAGTCAGGTACTGATGTAGGTGAGGTGAGGAGACCTGAGGTGCAGTCAGCATTCCAATTAATTCCAAAGGTGTTCAGTAGGGATGAGATCAGGGCTCTATAGCAGGTCACTTAAGATCTTCCACTCCAAACCATGTAAACCAGATCTTCAATGAGCTCACTTTGTGCACAGGGGCATTGCAATGCTGGAACATGTTTGTGTCTCCAAGTTCAAGAAAATGCAAAATTTTATTATAGTGCATTTAAAGACTTCCTTTACAATTGTGTGCCTCCAGATTTGTGGTAACAGTTTGAAGAAGAACCACATATAGCAGGAAAGGTCAGGTGTCCCAATACATTTGTCCATATAGTGTATGTTTGAAAGTTTGAAATGTTGCATATGATGTAATATCAAACACTTTTGAGACTCGTTTTGTTTATAAGAAACACTTTATTTATCACCTTCAAAATGGTCCCTTTGCACAGCAATACAGCGCTCCCAGCGGTCTTGCCACTTCTGGAATCCGTCCTGGATGTTTTTTTGTTTTTTTTTAAGCTTGTCAAGCACCTTCTGCGATTCACGCTGAATCTCTGGAATGATGTCGACCTTTGAGCTGGATCTTCATCTTTGGGAAGAGAGCCAAGTCAGCAGGAGCCAAATCTGGTGAGTAGGTTGTAGGATGTTCTTCCGCTCTTGAAGTATGCGTGCTGTTCAAAACACCCATCAACTCATTCAGCATCGCCGTATGTCAAACGTATGTCATGTTTAACATTTCTGTGTTCCAGTTTCACGCAGAATTTCACGTTTGATCTTTGTTCGAACTTGCAGTTACCATCATTAGTCTCAAAACCTTTTGATACCTTTTGTATATCCTCACATTAAAGCGACAGCTTGTACTTTAACCCCATCATTATTGATTCATTTCAAACAAACTTGCTGTAGTACAGAAACATCAGGAAACAGTTTTTTCCACATAGAATATCTGAAGGTCTTAAAACGCAGAACATGTGTTCACCAAAATTACTTTTATTACAGGATTGTTTTTTTTTTTTTTTTACAAACTTACCTCCACAGGGAGCTCTCAGTGACACTGCCAAGGTTGAAGTCGTACAGCTTGGTCAGCATGAGAATTACCTGAGAAAATAAGCACCATGTGGTTATTTCATTATTCAAGCCTCATGGCTCATGGTAATGTGTGATTAATATATTTGCATAACTTGAAGGTGAAAGATGATTTGTTTGTACATGCTAATCTCATAATAACTCCAGGGAAGGTACTGAAATACATCTGCTAAAACAAGTAATTCACTCAGTACAATCAGTCAGGTAATAGAGAAAACAGTACTGTATGTCAAAATAAATAGATAGCACTTTCTTTCTTTCTTTCTTTCTTTCTTTCTGCCTTACTTTATACCGTTTCATTAATGATTTATTAATAAAAATGACAAAAAAGATATACTATTTTTATTTTATAATTTTTTTAAGGTAATATTTTATTATTCTATTACCAGATAATTTAGCTTGTTTTAGAAATCAAAACAACTTTTTTAACTTTAAAACTAGTAAAAAAAAGTCTAGAAATTAGTTTAATAATCTTTGAGTTTAATCTAATCTTCTAATAGGAAATCCTGGATATATCTGACCATGTTTAAGATAGTTCTGCAACAATACTGTGAAAGCAAACAGATTGTTATCATTAAACAATTGTGTTAGCTTGAAGATTGTCCCTAAAGCTCTTAAAAATAAAAATAATTTTTAACAATAATATTATTAAAAAAAACAAACAAACAAAAAAACATTGTCAACATGGCTGGCAAAAACTATGACAATTAATTGCAGAATGAATTCTGTCCAGTTTTCATATTTCACCCTAAAAATTTGATTGCCTTCACTAGAAGGTTGCAAATTGTCCTTCGGTGGATTTGCAGACCAAATATAGACCCCAAACATACATACAAATCAAGACTTACGTGACTCTGACTCTGACTGGATCAATTTAAAAATGTAATCAGTTTAATTGAATCTGCTGGTTACATTGATAATTCCATATAAATCCTAGAAACATTCAACCACTCGGTCTTGAAATATCGTTTTAACTAGGATCTTAAACAGATACAGATGAATGCACTGCAACATAAAAACAGGCTTGATATGGAAATATATTTAGAGGACTCATGCAAGATTCATCTACAAGTGTCTCCAACCTTGTTAAACATTACAGGCTCATTGATGTTACTCACATCAGGAAATCTAGCACAAAGTATCAGTTGTATCTTGTTTGTAGCTCATTTTAACACAGGTATGTACGTTTATTTAAACAAAAAAAATAAAATAAAGAAATGTAGACACCCTATTCATATATTTCTTAAAATATCATCAATGTTGCAAATTTATTTTGACATATTTTCATGACAAGTTCTACTGCTTCTGGGGTTTTCTATATGCACTTTATATGAAAACCATCAAATCCTTTTTTTTTTTTCCTTTACAACCCACACTATTCCTAACATCAAAGCATCATAATGCACAAGAGTATATTGTTGTGAAACTCTTCAGAAAGAGCCACCAACTCGTCACCTTCCTGCCTGATAAGTTAATCATGACATTTTTTCCTACTGTCCTGAATCTGGGTATTACTGCGCAAATATTCTTTACAGCACACTTTGGTTGCACAGACTTTTTCCTAACTAGGTCACTCTTGCTCCATGGGGAAATGTAAGAGAGAGAAAATGCTGTAGTTTGCCTAGAGTGAAAAGGAGTAGTACACATGAAAGAAAAAAAAACTTCTGATCTATTTACTTTACTTGGTGGAAGGCCTGAACATATGCAAAGGGAAAAATATTGAAAATTTCATTAAATGTGGATGGTAATGGAATTTTGCCCGTTTCGTTTTTTTCTTTTATTTATTATTTAATTTTTTTAGCATGTGCAGCATTGTACTGTACGTACATGTGAAGATGATCTCCAGGTGAGCGGTGTGAAAAAAATACAACTAGAGAATCCACAGGCAGCAGCGTGTCAACAACTACAAGGTAGAAACACATGCACCTGGGCAGTGAAATCACATTTCCACATAATGCTTGTTATCGCACTCATTATGCACTGACATCTGCCACCTGTCCACGGCTCAGAACACACCTCCTGTTCATTTAAATGGAAAAAAAGCTACAGTAGATATGAGAAGTAGATAGTAAGGGACGCTGTTTCCTAATGATCTAAGGGGGAAAACAGGAATTAGACTTTTTTTTTTTTCCCCTTTTTAATTAACTTTAACATTAGATGCATTTCAAAATTAGATGCTTCATTCAATCCACTGTGTTAGAACAACAGATGTCTGGTTTTCATCATGAAAAGAAAAATTTTGTCATTTAAAAACTAGCATCTGTTGCTAGACAGGGAGCTCAATGCGCATAGCATGATGACAATTTCTTACATTGCCTTACATTTTACCAAAATAAAATGTTTAAAAAGGACCAAATGTTCATACAAATATTTTACATCATTAATATGAATGCATGTCCACTGTGCATTGCTTCATAACAGTCACCATGAAATCATAGAAATAAACCTAATAAACTCTAAATAGAATAAATAGATAAATATAACATATATAGACATCAAAAAATAAATAGAATAAATAAATTGTAACAGATTTTGGCTTTAACTTGGGCTTGTGTTAAATAAAATTGTCAGATTTTAGTAAAATCCTTGAAACTTATGTCTACTAAAATAACCTCTTAGCTCCACTTAGCTTAGTTTCATACAGACGTCTGTGCACATTTGAATACCTACACAATGGTGAGTTTTTGGGTGTTGGTGTAGACTTTCTTGCAACAAAACTTTTGTTAAATCAAACGCAAGTGAAAGTAGTTTAACTGTTACTTGTATACAATGTATTGTCTTTAAAAAGACAGTGCCATTATGCACGTTATATAGACAATATTTTCTGAACACCTGGTCACCTGAACATCCCATACCACATTTAGTCCCCATTTGAAGTTATAATAACCTCTGCTCTTCTGGGAGAATGATCCAGATGTTCTAGATTTTGGAGTGTGCTTGTGGAAATTTTTGCTAATTCAGCCATTAAAGTCAGGTACTGATTGTAGAGAGAGGAGGTTTGTGGTGCAGTCAGCGTTCCAATGCAGCCCAAAGGTATTTATTAGGGTTAGGGTCAGAACTTTATCAGGCTACCGTAATTTCCAGACTATTAAGCGCACCCAAATATAAGCCGCACGCACTGAATTTGACAAAGATTTTTATTTTGAACATAAATACGCCGCACCTGTCTATAAGCCGCAGGTGTCTACATTGAAACTAAAGAACTTTATACAGGCTTTAACGAAAGACAGTGTCTGTTACACGGCTTGTATCTAAACAGTAGCCTGCCAAGAAAGTCATTGTTCACTGTCTTCCTCCTTCCTTTCACAACAATTTCTCTCGGGATTTTTTCTTTTGGCATCGTCGTGCGTTTAAAAATCACCATCGTTGAAGCTTTTCTCCCGATGCTGTGCAGCTCAGAACACAGGTGAAGTGCGTGTTTTCATGCCTGGTTGTTTTCAGCGTGACGAATGATTCGCATTTCCTGTTGACAGTCCGAGTGAGCGGCAGGTCAAACGTCAGAGGAACATCATCCATATTTATGATGTGGTGCGGCCCGATTCAGTGGGAGCGCATCTGATTTAATATAAAGAGTTTCATTGGTTCACCTGAACCAGTTCGGCAATTTTATTGGTCTAATGTATTGGGGCTCAGTTTTTTGGCTTGAAGCTTGTGAAACCGGGAAAAACCCAGGAAAAATCCATAAATTAGCCGCTTCGTTGTTTAAGCCGCAGGGTTCAAAACGTGGGAAAAAAGTAGCGGCTTATAGTCCGGAAAATACGGTACTCAAGACCTTCCACTCCAACTCATGTAAAGCATATCCTTCATATCTTCATTCACTTTGTGCACAGGGGCATTGTCATGCTAAAACTGGTCAGGGCTCCTAGGATAAGTGAAGCAAAAAAATTTAGACATAAGGTGTCCCAATACTTCCATCCATATAGTGTATTTCTTTGCCACATAAAGTTGATTATAGATATTAGTTGATAATATTAATCACTACATCCTTAGTGTGACAAACTGGCACCAGATGATCTTAGGATCTGAATATGATAAAAAAAGGCCAATTAAAAACCATATTTTTTGCATAATTGTAATTATAACATAAATGGCATCAATGATGGTACTTTGTGCTATGTTTCAGAGACATTTTAAAGAGAAGATATAAAAAAATCTCTTGATAACAATTAACTCTTTGGATTTAACACCAGTCCTAGGACCAGCTTGTAAGGTGTACAAATGTACAGCATTGGAAAAATCCGGAAAAACAAGTAGCATAGTTTTGATCAGTAAAAATGGACAGTTTTTGCTAAAAAAAATTCTATATGTGTGGGAGAGAGTTAGAGAGAGACATAGTGGGTCAGGAAGTGTGTGTGCGTTGCATACATGCCGTAAGCTAAACTGCTGCAAAGGGGAACGAGTCTAGGGAGCCGCTAACCTTAAATGTCCAAAAGAGAGTCGTGCATGCTAATGACGATGCAGCAGGGCGTGCTGATACCGCTGCAGGCATAGCACACTGGCTTCCGCGCTCTTGCTAACTAGGACCCTCAATAAGACTAGAAGTATGTGTTCATGTGTGTTTTGTGTGTAAATGAGTAACTGAGTGGGAATACAAAAAAAAGGAGAGAAGGATAAAGAGTGAGGGTGCATGGAGGGCTTCTTTAAGCCTCTTAGTGTACTTAAGCTTGTGTGTGAGACAGTGAAGGACTGCTTATGTGTGACCGCAAATGCAAGTGCGTGTCTGTTTCAGTGTGTTTGTGTGTGTGTGTCTATATGAGAATTATGTACTAGGCTACTTTATCCATAACTCTCATTGTATGTGCATGCAGCAATCCATTACACCATATCTGAAGTAAAGAAAATACAAATCATACAAGTGGGTATGATTTCAGACTGGGATGGACCCACTCTAGTGCGCATGACAAGGTACTGCATACTGAATAGCTTTATCAGGCATGCTATTTATTCAATCCTTTACTTTCATGCATGTAAAAGTAACATTTTCTAATAGAATATGAACAGATTTTCCAAGAAGTAATTTTACCTAAAAGTAAATTGCTTTAGCAAATCTGAAACTGCCTTAAAAGCCTTTTAATTACAGTGATATTTTTACTACACATACAGCGCACAGGGTCAGCCATGAAAAAGCAAAGCAGGTTAAGGGACTTGCTCAAGGACCCAACAGTGGCAGCTTGATGATGCTGGGGCTTGAACTTTCCATCCTTCGTGGCTGGAAACCAGAGCATTTTTTGCCGAGCCTCCACTACCACTACAAATTCCTATTGTTATATCTTATGATGTGCATACAGTATGTAGTGAGTGTAAAAGATTCTCAGGTGAGTGTTGTAGAAAGTAAAAAAAAAAAAAAACAGACATACAGAACCAGGGCAGCATAAAAAAAAAAGTTTAAATTTGAGCCAAGGAAAACACTGCCATAGGGGAAATGCACTTTAAAAAGTCAGGAATATAAAAGTTTATGCAGAAATTATAGCATCAACCCTACTTTTAATGGTCCTTCTGTCTACGGCAGTAAAAAAATTATAGTCTCAGTAATATTCCACTGCATTTGAGTACTGAAACCATGCAACTGTAACTTTAAAGCCACTGTCAACTCGTTTTCATGATTTGCAAGGTGATGTTACTTTTAGATCCTGTTGTGAATTTACAAGTGCAATCAGGCATAACATTATGACATTATAACATTATGACCAGTGAGTGAATAACACTGATTATCGTTGTATCATGGCAGGATGATCCGCTGTGGCGACCCCTAATAGGAGCAGCCGAAAGAAAAAGAAGAAGATCGTTTTATCATGGCACCTGTTAGTGGGTGGTATATAGTACGCAGCAAGTGAACATTTTGTTCTCAAAGTTGACGTGTTAGAAGCGGGAAAAAATGGGCTGAAAAATTTGTGATGCCTACATTTACATTACATTTACATTTATTGCATTTGGCGGACGCCCTTATCCAGAGCGACTTACAACTGAGCAGGGGAGGGTTATAGGGCCTTGCTCAAGGGCCCAGCAGTGGCAGCTTGGGGGTGGTGGGATTTAAACCTGTGACCTTCAGATCCAAATTCCAATGCCTTAACCACAAATTGTGATGTCTAGACGACTGGGTCAGAGCATCTCCAAAACTGCAGCTCTTGTGGGTGGTTCGCGGTCTGCAGTGGTCAATATCTCTCAAAAGTGGACTAAGGAGGAAACAATGGTGAACCGGCGACAGTATCATAGGCGGCCGAGGCTCATTGATGCAGGTGGGGAGCGAAGGCTGGACCGTGTGGTCCAACAAACGGGAAACTGTAGCTCAATTTAAAAAAAAGAGAGATAGATAGAGAAAGAGAGAGAGAGAGAGAGAGAGAGAGAGAGAGAGAGAGCACACATGCACATACACATACATGAAATAGCTTTTTTCTGAATTTCTGTTTTCTGCCATTTTCTTCTATGCAGTGTGAGTGAGCCGGAATGCATTTGAAACAACTGACAGAAAAGTGCCAATCAGAATTAGCCATCTGTCAGCTTCTCTTTTACCCCACATAAACTGGACTGATCTCTTTTCGGCTCATGTCTGTAAGTGGACTCTGAGACAGATGCAGCTGCAGTTCAGCACATTTAATGAAAAGAAGCAAACAATTCCGAAAATGTGAAGCAGCGTCAGTATCAAAAAAATCAAAAAGGAAGAGGTGAAAAGCATACCGATTTAACAAGTACAAGTCCAAGCTAAACACGAGAGTCAAAAGGTTAGAGAGCTGAAAATCAGTAGGTGATTGTGATTTCTTACAGACTATTTCTGTATGACAAAGTTAATCAAAACCCATGATCATAAAATTGTTAATAAGCTGCTTGCTTTAGCATGACACTAGGCAGTTAAATGAGAAGGCAGTAAAGGTTCTGTTTTCTCTTCTTTTTTTCCTCTGTGCCAGGAGCTAATTTTACAGCCTTTCTGTGTACCTCTTACATATAAAGAATAGTTTGGTGGTTTAGGTTAACCAGGTCAGGAGTTCGCTCTCAAGAGGGTTAAGAGTTCCACTCTCAGGACTGCTGGAGAGCTCTCCCTTCTGAATGCTCAGTTTTATGCTGTTGCTTTTTATAAATGTGACTGCTGAATAAACAAGTACAAACCATTTTTGTGAGCAAACTTATATTCACATGCAAAATTAATCATTTCAGAGCAATAAATTTATCTGTAACAAATACTTCATAAGCCATATATCTGTAACAACACTATAAAATTCACTATGAAAATGCACAAGTTGCTCCCAAATAGAAAAGATGAAGAATAAAATGAAGGAAAAAAATTGGAAAATAAACCCTCGAAATATTCCCTTGACACAAGAAACATTTTGAACCATGAACTATATAAATATGTTAAGAATTGCCAGAGTTTCTATTTTTAACAGAAGAGCACTTTTGTTACTTGTTAAAATGATCAGTAATTGACATTGAGCTATTTATGCTTCAGTTATGAAAGCTGAAAAGTTTACAAGATGATTCGAAGTGTAACTGGTTTTTGCATTTGGCGGTCACAAATAAAGCTGAGAATTTTACCCTGAACAATTCTCAATAATTAAATCTCTACTAAATATCTGTTGATGTATAGTGTTACCCCACCTCTATATGACATTATGCACTGACTCGTGGACTAGAACAGATGCACTGTAAGTATCTGTATTTAGTTTTGGTAGGCAAGCATATAGGTTCACTGTAAGTATCTGTATTTAGTTTTGATAGCATATAGGTTCACAGTGTTAAAAGATATTCAAGAGATTAGTTCAGGTTATTTAATGTAAATAATCTTCGCCGATTAGCTGGCATTATGTTCCTGAGCTGAAATATTAAGGAAAGCTGTTGTCTTCCAGTTAGGGTGAATTTCTTCTAGGCACAGTTTGATGGGGATAAACATGTCAGACTGTCGAGTACCCAGATTTCAAGCTTGATCTTCATCGGAACATATGAAAACACATCACCGCCTTGGTGCAACACACAATCCCAATGTGACTATGTGCAATGGTTGACAAGCTATGACAAGTTGTGTTCCTTACTTATCCAGGGAAACCACATTTCTGAGATATACTGGGAATATAAATATTTGGACACATCTTCCCTTCAGTGGTTTTTATGTTTGTTTTTTATCATTGTACATTAATACTGAAGCCATCCAAACTATGAAAGACCACATATGGAATTATGTAGCAAACAAAAAACAATGTTTAATATCCACAAATATGTTTATTATTTTATATTGTCTAAAAAAGATACATTTAGCTTTGATGGCAATTTGGCAATCTCGTGGTATCCTCTCATTAAATTCACAAGGTAGTAACCTGGGTTGTTTTTCAGTTCACATGTGTGCCTTATAGAGATAATTTGTGACATTTCTTGCCTTCTTAATGTGCTTTAAACCATCGATTGTCTTGTGCATATGGAAGGATAAGTACAGAGTCAATGCCCTATAGTACAAAATAAATATATTAAGAATATTACAGCAAAAATCTCTCGGTTGAGAGATGAAGGTCAATCATTTTGAAAAATTGTAAGAATTTTAAATGTATCCCCAAGTGTAGTCTCCAAAACCATCAAACATTATGATGAAACAGGCTCGCTTGAGGACCGTCCCAGGAAAGGAAGACCAAGAGCTACCACTACTGCAGAGGATATGTTTTTGGAATTACCACCCACAGAAACCGCTGATTTATTTACAAACCTGATTCCAAAAAAGTTGGGGCACTGAACAAATTGTTAATAAAAACAGAACAGAATGATGTGAAAGTTTAAAATTTAAATATTTTATTCACAATACAACACAGATGACATATCAATTGTTAAAACTGAGAAAATTTATAATTTTAAGGAAAAAATAAGTTGATTTTCAAATTTCATGGCATCAACGCCATGTTTACCACTGTGTGGCATCCCCTCTTCTTTTTATAACAGTCTGCAAACGTCTGGGGACTGAGGAGACAAGTTGCTCAAGTTTAGGAATAGGAATTCTTGCCATTCTTGCCTAATACAGGCTTCTAGTTGCTCAACTGTCGTAGGTCTTCTTTATCGCATCTTTCTCTTTATGATGCGCCAAATGTTTTCTATGGGTGAAAGATCTGGACTGCAGGCTGGCCATTTCAGTACCCGGATCCTTCTTCTACACAGCCATGATGTTGTAATTGATGCAGTATGTGGTCTGGCATTGTCATGTTGGAAAATGCAAGGTCTTCCCTGAAAGAGACAATGTCTGGATGGGAGCATATGTTGTTCTAGAACTTGGATATACCTTTCATCATTGATTGGTGCCTTTACAGATGTGTAAGCTGCCCATGCCACACGCACTCATGCAACCCCATACCATCAGAGATGCAGGCTTCTGAACTGAGCGCTGATAACAACTTAAAAAATATAAGGGATATTCTGGGTTATTCAACACATTTTTGTTTATTACGTAATGTGTTTTTTCATAGTTAGGTTGTTTACAGTAGTAACGTACAATGTTTATAATAATAAAAAATAATAATAATAATCATCCTTTCACTTGAACCAGGAGAGGTCCTAGTTTACATTGTTAACTGTTCCAAGATAACAATGACAGCTAGATGACGATATGGTTTAAATAGGTTAGAGAGGAAGATCTTGGATCACCTGCTATAAAGCCCTGATCTCAACCCCACTGAACATTTTTGGGATGAATTGGAAAGCCTTCTCAACCTACATGCTTACCTGAGTGAGTGTGTGTGTATGTGTGTGTGTGTGTGTGTGTGTGTGTGTGTGTGTGTGTGTGTGAACTAAGTGCTGATGTCCTTATCCTCTTTAGTCCGGATGACATGGCATCCCAGTTTTCCAAAAAGAACTTCAAATTTTGATTCGTCTGACCACAGAACAGTTTTCCACTTTGCCACAGTCCATTTTAAATGAGCCTTGCCCCCCCCCCAAAAAAAAATGCCTGTGCTTCTGGATCATGTTTAGATATGGCTTCTTTTTTGACCTATAGAGTTTTAGCCAGTAACGGCAAATGGCACGGTGGATTGTGTTCACCGACAATGTTTTCTGGAAGTATTCCTGAGTCCATGTTTCCATTACAGTAACATTCCTGTATGTGATAAGGGCCCGAAGATCACGGTCATCTAGTATGGTTTTCTGGCCTTGACCCTTACGCACAGAGATTGTTCCAAATTCTCTGAATCTTTGGATGATATTATGCACTGCAGATGATGATAACTTCAAACTCTTTGCAATTTTTCTCTGAGAAACTCCTTTCTGATATTGCTCCACTAATGCTGCAGTATTGGGGGAATTGGTGATCTTCTGCCCATCTTGACTTCTGAGAGACACTGCCACTGCCTCTTTTTATACCCAATCATGTTGCCAATTGACCTAATAAGTTGCAAATTGGTCCTTCAGCTGTTCCTTATATGTACATTTAACTTTTCCGCCCTCTTATTGCTACCTGTCCCAACTTTTTTGGAATGTGTAGCTCTCATGAAATCCAAAATGAGCCAATATTTGGCATGACATTTCAAAATGTCTCACTTTCAACATTTGATATGTTATCTATATTCTATTGTGAATAAAATATAAGTTTGAGATTTGTAAATTATTGCATTCCTTTTTTATTCACAATTTGTAGAGTGTCCCAACTTTTTTGGAATCGGGTTTGTAAATGCTTCTCGGAGTGGCAGACATATTTCAACATCCTCTGTTAGGAGGAAACAGCATGAGTCAGGCCTTTATGGTTAAATTGCAGCAAAGAAACCATTACTTAATTTTTTATTTTTTTTTTTAAGTAGAAAAGGAGACACAAGGATCAAACATTGGGTCAGTGGAAAATCTTTGGTCTGATCAGTCAATATTTTTATTTTTGGTTCTAATCGCTGTGTCTTTGTTAGAGGTAGAGGTTGAATGGGATGTGTGGTTCCCTCTATGAAGCATGGAGAAGGAGGTGTGATGGTGTGTGGGTGCTTTGCTGGTGACACTGTTGGGGATTTAGTCATATTGTGGGCACACTTAACCAGCATGGCTTCTACAGCACTCTGCAGAGATATGCCATTCTATTTTGTTTGCAGTCAGTGTGACCATAATTTGTTTTCCAACAGGACAATAACTCCAAACACACTTCAAGGTTGTGTAAGAGCTATTTGTTCAAGAGAGTGATGACAAAATCCACTTACGATGGTCTGGGAGGAGTTTTACTGGAGAGTGAAAGAAAATCAGCCAACAAGCACTCAACACCTCAAGATTGTTAGAAAACCATTCCAAGTGACTACCCCTTGTGGCTGACTGAGAGAATGCAAAAAGTGTGCAAAGCTGTCATCAAAGCAAACGGTGGCTACTTTGAAGAATTAAAAATATAAGGCATATTCTGGGTTATTCAACACATTTTTGTTTATTACGTAATGTGTTTTTTCATAGTTAGGTTGTTTACAGTAGTAACGTACAATGTTTATAATAATAAAAAAAATTATAATAATCTGTTCCAAGATAACAATGACAGCTACATGAAGATATGGTTTACATATGTTAGAGAGGAAGATCTTGGATCACCTGCTATGAAGCCCTGATCTCAACCCTACTGAACATTTTTGGGATGAATTGGAACGCCTCCTCAACCTACATGCTTACCTGAATGAGTGTGTGTATGTGTTTGTGTTTGTGTGTGTGTGCGCGCGTGTGTGTGTGTGTGTGTGTGTGTGTGTGTGTGTGTTTGAGTGTGTGTGTGTGTAAAACTTGTGATTTTGATTGATGTAAGTGTAGCCATTTTCCTAAGCAAGTGTAAACTTAAGTTGCAAATTCATTGTTATAATATTTGTTTATAAGCAACTGCCTACTGTTTTTAACAGTTCCATTTCAGAGAATCTGCACAGAGTCTTCGAGTTTAATTCTGCTGCACACTGCAGCCTGACACAAAGACAATGATAGAGTGGCACATTCTGAATAATGCACACGGAAATGTGTTGTTTGCATATTTCAGAGCAAATAAGTGTGTCTGCGAGAAGAGAGAAAAGGAAAAGAGTGCAAACGATACTTAGAATGTGTGTGCGTGCGTGTGCATACATATGCCCATGCACACGCTTCTCTCTCTGTTTGGCAACCAGTGTTCTAAATGAATGATGTCTCTGAAACCAGCATTTATTCAAGTAATAAATCATCATTTAGCTCATAGCCGTGTGGCAGAGATAACACACTTGACACTATTTTTTTTTTTATGGAACACATGGTCACTCTCTATCGACCTTATTAATTGAAAAATAAAGTGTTTTGGGTGTGGGTGGATGTTGATGAGAGAGAAGACGGAGAACATAATCCCGACTTCTTTCAACTAAAATGAAATCTCTTTACAATGATGACATGCAGAAAAGTATTTTAGAAAGCCCAAGACAATAAACCTTGATGTGGATAGGCTACAACAGCAAAAGCTTCAAAAACAATATTCAAAATACTTCTCTTTAAATACAAAGAACTTAAACAGATATGAACCAAAAACAGTAAACGGATGATTTTTCTATTATCTTCCCAACTAAGCTACATCCTCAAATATGCTAAGTTCAATATTCATCCTATCTGTAAGTCCTGACTTTGATGACAGTTCATCCTAACCTTAACCTTAACCCACTATGAAGTCTTTCCAGCTTACTATTGCCCAAATGTCTTTACAATCTTCGAAACTTTTTTTTATTATACTGTATGTTTTTCAAAAGCCCACCCTTACAGTTTTAGTCCACAACACATCTCTATTTTCTAACCAACACTGTGGCCTTAAAACGTGGCTGCCACAGACTCCAACTTCCAACATTTGTACTCATTCAGCCAACATTTACAATGACTTCGATTCATTTACACCATCGCAAAGTACAAGGTGGGCCACAGAAAAGTAACCCGCCTCTAATACCCGTGCCACGCCATTTTACTCATTTTTATTCACTGCAGCTCTTGTTTGTCGTGTTAGCCAATCATCTGACCTTTGCATATTAATAGATTATGAATCTGGTTCTCGATTTGGATTAACTGATTGTGCTTGGTCATTTTTTTTTCAAAACCTGCACCTGCATCTGTCTTTTTCTTTATTACATGACACATTACAGGACAGCACAACTCTTCTGGGTTGGTCAGAAGGTGTTAATACTTATGTGTTTTTGTGGGAGAGCGTATGAATGCGGGAAGAAGGAATGCCACAACAGGTCAGGTGCAAAGGCTTCACAGCCATTATTTGGGGTTTTTTCGTGTCTGTTTGCTTAGTGCCCCACACTGCACGTCTCTGGCACACGCACACACCCCCACACACACATGCTCTCCTCCTTAAATGCACCCTCCGATCACTGGAAAAGAGAGAATAATTATCAGGTCACATTAACTCCAGGTGAGGCAATCCCTTGCCTATCTGCTCCCGGCCCCGCCCTCCATTCACAAACCGACGCTCGGCCACGCCCCCGCTGCCACAGTTTTATTTTAGTATGTTACTTAATTAGCAACAATTTAACCTTTACAATTAAGTGTATGGAAGATACTTAAAAAAAACTTTGTAAATGGTACTGTTTTCCATAGTGATATTCAATAAGCATTTTTAAAAGGAGCCTTCAGTGTCAAGTACAGTACAGGTAGACCGTCACTAGGTTACGTATGTAACCCTAGTTCCCTGAGGGAACAAGAGCTGTGTCGAAAACGCTTTGGGAACGCCTCGCATTCTGAATCACGTCCGGCCGATAGGCAAGTCATGACGTCATTGGCGGGCGGCTTCGCGCAAACCAGGAAGCTACAAAATGTGAGCGCAATGTGAGCGACATTAGCTTCTGAAAAAGGAGAAGGTAAGCGCTGCAGGGATGCAAGGGAGTATGGCCCGTTGACGCAGCTCTTGTTCCCTCAGGGAACTAGGGTTACATTCGTAACCTAGTGGCGTTCCCTTTCAGGAACTCATGCTGCCTCGAAAAGGCTTTGGGAACAAGTGTCCAATCACGCCATACTGACCAGTCCTTGCCTAGTGTGAGCACAAACTGCATGCAGGACAGAGGAGCCAGGAGTGGCTTTGATGTCAAGGTTGTAGAACCTGACAAAGGTCAGCGGGGTGGACCAGCGTTACAAATGTCCTGAAGCGACACTTCAGCGGACCAGGCTGTAGAGGCCGCCATACCCCAGGTGGAATGAGCCTTACTCCAAAAGGAGTGGAAAGAACAGAGGACTCATAACACAGACAAATGGCATCCACAATCGTTCTACCGAGCGTCTGCTTATTAGTCAGGAAATCTTTCCTGTGAGGGCCATAGCAGATGAACAGCTGCTCTGACTTTCCCCAGCAGTACAATAAGCCATGGTAGCGGACACGTAAACCTTCAGGGTTGACGGAGCCAATTCTGTGGCAAATTGCCCTCCTGCAGGAGCTCCAGAACTGAACCAACCGGGCAGTTAAGTTGGCCCAACTGGTGTTGCTCACACCACATGGCGAACAGATGGCATTTAGCGGCATACAACCTACTCGTGGAGGGAGCTCTGGAATGGAGAATGGTCTCCACTACCTCAGTAGAGAGACCAGCTGCTAGGAACTGCACCCCCACAGGGGCCACCCACAGCTTCCATAACTCTGGGTGGGGGTGAACCAGGGTTCCCCCTGCCTGTGAGAGGAGATTTCCCAAGGAGGTCCTTCGAGGAGGGACAGCAGGTTCCATAAACCACGGTCTGCCCAGCCACCGAGGTGACACCAGGATGAGGCAAGCTTCTTCCTTGCGGATTCTCTCCAGAACTCACGGGAGCAGTGCAATAGGGGGAAAGGCGTACAGACGTAGCCTCGGCCAAGTCCGCACCATGGCGTGTAGCCCCAATGGGGCTGGGTGAGAGAGAGAGCACCAGAGGGGACAGTGCAAAATCTCCCGAGTCGCAACAGATCCACCTGGGCTCTTAATATCTCTGCCATATCTGCTCCACAACCTTGGGGTGGAGCCTCCATTTCCTGGGCTTCGGCCCTTCCTCGAAAGGGTGGCTGCTCTCCAGTTTACCTGGGCCTGTACAGGGGGCGAGACCGGAGACCCCCTGGGGGTTGATGTACGAGACCATTGTCTGTACAGACCAACACGTGGTGACCTCTTAGGTCTCAGTAGAAGTGTTCCAGTGCCAAGAACACTGCAATCATCTCCAGGCAATTTATGTGCCATAAAAGATGTTACTTGTCCCACTGACCTTGGGCGGAGCGGCCGTTGTTAGCTTTACTTGACGACAAGGACAGGAACGTATGTTCTCTCCATATATCTAAGGTTCAAGGAGCTCGCCCCGAGACCTTGATAGTACAGAGTGGGTTGACCCTTCGTGAGAACCCTCTACCTCTGAGCCACCACTGGAGGGGTCTCAAATGGAGGAGGCCAAGTGGGATTACACTGGCTGCTGCTGCCATGAGACCAAGCAGCCTATGGAACTGCCTCATAGTCAATGACTGGCCTACATTTACTCTCTTGACTGCAGTGAGGAGGACTTCAATCTGGGCAGGAGACAATTGTGCCCACGACACTGTCGAGTCCCACACTACGCCCAAGAAGGTGGTTCTTTGTACTGGAGAAAGCACACTCTTCTTTGCGTTTAGTCTTAACCCCAATTTCTTCATGTGGGCGAGAACGACATCTCAGTGCCGGACCGCCTGAAGCTCTGATAAAGCTAATACCAACCAACTGTTGAAAATTTGTCATGCACTTATTGAAGGTGCAGGGTGAGAGTTCTAGGCTGAACGAGAGGACCGATATTGGTAAGCTTTGCTCCCGAAAGCAAACCTCAGGCACCTCCTGTGAGTAGAAAGGATGGCTATGTGGAAATCGGCGTCCCTTAGATCTATCGTGACAAACCAGACTTGATCTGAGACATGGTCTCCCTGAGAGTGAGCATCCCGAACCTGAGCCTCACGAGTGAGCGGTTCAAGGAGCACAGATCGAGGATCGGCCGCATTCCGCCATCCTTCTTCGGAACAACGAAGTACTGACTGTAGTAGCCTGACTCTCTGACCAAGGGAGGAACCACCTTGATGGCCACTTGTTCCAGGACCAGAGCCTACTTGTGTCCCACCATGGTGGGACACAACCCGTTGAACCGGGGAGGAGAGGACCCGAACTGAATTGAGTAGCCCCTCTACTGTGTGCAGGACCCACCAAGATACGTCTGGCAGGCCTTTCCAAGCTGCCAAGAAATCCCTTAGGGGAATCAGCCTCTCAAGGCTGGTCTCTGACCCTTCCTGCAGCCATTGGGGTGTCCTGAGAGGCAGCGGGTATCCTCCACCCGCAGCAATCTTTTGGGCGGGAATGGAGGGAGACACCTGCAGGAGGGGAGGTTGCACTCTGAAGCACTCTTGTGGCAGAGCTAACAGCCTGGCCTCCCCCTCTGCCCGGAAGTCTGATAAGAGAACCAGCCTCTTCACCCTTTGGAGGGGGATTGTGCTCTGTGGGAGAGCTAACAGTCTGGCCTCCTGGTGGTGTCAAGGAGGTACGGTCACCTCAAGTGTAAAGGGTTTCACGCCGCCCGAGCATCTCCGTGAGAGCAGCAGGGAAGTACCACTGAAATGCCGCCGTGGTCTACTGAATGTACGGGCCACATATGGGATCTCCCAGGACCTAGACACTTCAGTGTGTATGGTCGGGAAAAACGTTAGGCCCCGGGGCGAAGGTTGTGGCACGGGACGTAGGAAATGCTCATCTAGCTTGCTGGGAACACGTTGTTTCCGTTTCTCACCAGGCCAAGCTATCTCTAGCTTAGCGACGGCCCGTGCCACTACCTCCAGGAACTCCTCGAACAGCACAGACTGTGAGGAGTCCGTGGGCTAGTTAGAAGAAATACAGAGCTCCCTGTTACACGAGCCGAAGAAGGGACCGTCGAAGTGAGTGCTTTCCCTGGGGAACTGGAGCTCGGCCCAGCAGGAGAGGCTGGAGAGGACTCATCAGAACAGAAAGAAGCTAATGTCACTCCCATCGCGCTCCCATTTTGTAGCTTCCTGGTTTGCGCAACGTTGCCCGCTAATGACGTCATGACTTGCCTATTGGCCGGATTTCACACGTCATTCAGAGCGTGGACAATGCAATGCGTTCCCAAAGCATTTTTAATGCCGTTTGAGTTCCTGAAAGGGAACCCGAGTTACGACATAGATAGGGCCCGAAAAACCGGTCATAAGTCCATCAGTTCGTAACTCGAGAAGGGTGACTACTCTATGATGCGTTCCGAGCAAGACATAAAGAGGCACTGTAAACACATTTACATTTTTTTTACATAGTAAAAATAAAGTAAATAAATTTATTTATTTATTTTTTTTTTTTTATTTAATTAATTTTTCATCTGAGATGACCATCATATCTCGAGTCGAGTGGTCGTAGGTCGGGGTCTGACTGTATATGGTAAAGTTTAATTCTTGGTCATAGGAAATCAATTAAATTAATTAACAGCACACAGATTCAATCCTGCAAAATGTTTGGTCTACCTATATGTAGTGCTTAAAGAAATCACAGCACATCAATTTGTTAAGTATCTGAAGGAGCTTCTTAGACATACTACAATAAACTGTGCTCATATTACAATTCAGTTAACCAGGTTTTTATCCTAATCAAAGGTTAATAGGTTAAAGGTTAAAAGGTTAAAGGTTAACCTAGTTAGTCTTGATTAGACTGCCTGATTCAAGCCATGTGCATTTGCTAAACCCTTCACCTGAATCTGGGAGGCTTTTGACCCCTTATATCACTTCCATATTCAATGCTCTGTTTTCCTCAGTCCTTGGTATAACCAAAAGCAATGGTCTACCTAATAAAAAAATTCCACACACTACCAGGTTTCTGAATTAATGCATAATGGTGTAATCAGGATAGCAAGAAATTCAGCCAGAAATAGAGGCAGATAACAATAACAGATACATGTGTATATGAATTGTAATCAGCCAGGGTCTCAACCTCGCTTCAGTTCCCCAGTAATGAGATGATAAAATGTAATCCAGAGGATTTGCCGCTAGGAGGTCTTTTTCAGTCTGAACAGACAGATATATAATGAGAGGATCAACTGTCATGAGCAGCAGAATAAAATTACCTGAATTTGGACTTGCAAAAAAAGAAATGTTAGAGATAAGTGTGGGGTCAACACCAAGGTGATGATAAGCAAATCTGTAAGCCATGCATGTTGGTGAATGTTTTGAGGAAAGAGTTTTAAAATCCATGAGAATATATATATATATATATAAATAAAAATTTTTTTTTTTTGCTTTTTTTTTTGTTTATTTTTTTTTCCATATAACGCTCCACTACAAACGATAAACAGTTTGATACATTTTAAATAGATAGATTATTTGAGAAAGAAAGAAAGAAAGAAAGAAAGAAAGAAAGAAAGAAAGAAAGAAAGAAAGAAAGAAAAAAGAAGACCCTTACTATAATCACTGCTCACTAACTCATTAATATTACCTTGAAGTATTCACTCGAGTCCCTGAAAGAAAATCACTATGCACAGGACTATCTCGGTATCCTTAGCTGTCTTGCCACTTTAACCAGTACAAACATTGACAGAACAGCTTCTGTTGTCTTAGAGTGATAACAGCAGAGTTCAACAAATGGATGAGCCTAGTTCTAACAAATGCATGAATGATTCTTTGAAAAAAAATATTTATACTCTGCAAGACTAGCCTGGATCTTGAATTTAAACATGTCAGGCGATAAATCTTTGTGTTGTTTAAAGTACCCACACCTGAATTTCAACTATTTCACATGACCAGTATAAAAGTAGAATAGAATAGCCATTATTTGTCAGATAAACATTATAACCACGTGAAATTCTTTCTTCATATCCAAGTTTGCTCGAAAGCTGGAAAAGCTGGGAGCGCAGAGTCAGTCATGATACAGCACCCTTGGAGCACAGAGGGGACTTTCTCAAGGGCCCAAGAGTGGCAGCTTGGCAATACCAGGGCTTGAACCCTTCCGATCAGTAACCCAGCACCTTAAACACTGAGGTACCACCTCCCCTATTGAGTGAACCTAATAAATCAAAACATACTGATCCAAATATTTGTATATCCTTATATAGTCTTTCAATTGATTGATTCTAACATTTTTCCGTCTTGTAGGGATCTAAGCTTTTTCTTTTTAATTCCACTGTATGTTAAGACTTTATGAAGCTAAAACATTTAATGATCCTAAAGAGATATAAATATTTGTGGGTAATATGGGCATATTATTTTGACCCTGTAAGAATTCAATAATTTGTTGATCATCTAGGATTAAAACATTTATATACCTTGTAGTAATCTAAGAATTTGGTGGGAGTAATTTAAGAATTTTTTAACAATCCAAGAATCTAAGCAATTTTTGCAGATATAACCATTTACTAATTTTATTAGTAAGCCCAACATTTGTTGATCCTACAGGGGTTCAAGCATTTGTTGATATGACTACAAACTTGTTAATATATTTGTCATTAAAAAAAAAAAATACAGTCAAAATTAACGCTATCCATTAGCTACCATCCATAATATAAAAGGGTGTATGATAGAAAAATATCCTCTTCCAGCTAAATGAATGTCTGAAATTTGATGGTTGACCTACTTTGTGCTCAGAGATGAAAATATGATGGTCTATTAAAGCATAGACGTGTATCTAGCTGTGAATAAAATATTAGTCAAGTAAAAGACGTATTAAGCCAAATACCCTAGTAAAATGAATGAATAAATAAATAAATACATAAAAAAATAAATAGATGCACTATAGCATTTTCAATGCATAAATGTATAGGGCTGTGGCTCAATACTTCTTTATTTGCTAAAGTATTAATCCAAAGTGAAATATCCTATAAATAATCATATTTAACTTTAGAGTAAAATTTGCCTTGCTGCCTAGCCAAATATGTTATGTCAAATATATGCTACCGGAAATCAGGAAAACTTTTTTTCGACATGCTTTTAGATAGACTCCATGCCTTATATGGAAGTCTGAGATATCTCATTTTGTACTGGTCTTTTCTTTATCAAAAATACTACAATGTTTCTTCGGGGTAATGCCAGGGATGCTCATTCTCAGGTCTAATACTGCAGACCACTGGGTTGTAAATCTTCTCACACACATAGCTATAGTCTTATCTACATTGTGTTGCATGAGAAGGTTATTGTAGATGGCATGGTCCTTGCTTTTTTATTGGATTCTTTAAATTGAAATGTAAACAAAATGCACATCTATTTGCATATAGAATAATGTTACTGGCCAGATAGAAGAAAGGTGAATCTCAGAACTTTGTGACAAGTAATTTAAAGGTGTAATAACGTATTGAAGTACTTATTTTTATATCTTGTTAATTAATCAACTTTTCAATTGCAAGAACATTATAGTAAAATACCAACACCCCAAAACTAATATTATAATACCAATGTACAATTTCTCCAGTATTTGCACTGTGGATTTAAGTTGGCTATAATAATAGAAATACAATAGACCAACTACTACCACTACTACTACTAAGAAGAAAAGACAGTATTACCAGTATTACAAACTAGTAGAAAACTTAGCTGCATGAACATTTAGCAATCATTAGCCATTATAACCATTATATGCCTTTGCTAAATCTTTGTCAACCGAGTTGTTAAGTGACTTTAATAGAGAAACCACTACTCCATTTCAGACCGAGGTGGCTTGTAGTGATATAATTGTTTGTTGCCACCGTTAGTGTTTACGCAAGACAAACATCTATTAAAAGCCTTTAAGGGAAAATGAGCTGTGTTGTTTTTGGACCCCACTGATTCGCCGCTACACTTGATTGATCACTGCCTCTCCACCTTCGCCAGTGGCTTCTGGTTTAATGGCTCTCTTCACACCATCCAATTACCCTCCAGCAAATTATTTAGGCTTTCTCTGATGACCGAGAGCCGGCGGAAAAATTTCTGAACTGGAACCTAGCCAACTTAATGCATAAATTAATAGGCCAGCCTGTAGGAGGAAGAGTTATTCATGGCTTAGGCAGCTTACAGTGGCACATTCCAGCGCTATAGAGAGGCAATAAAAACAGTGTTATCGGTAAACCATAAACCTTCTCTCTATGATCCACCTGCCCATTTAACTGGTTATAGTGGCTCCACGGCAGACAGGAGGGTGACGATGGGCTTGAAAATTCTAGACTAAAGGGGGAAAATTGGAATTCTGGGTGGTCAGCAAAAGGCAAAGACAGAGATAGGCAGCAGTTCTTAAGGGAGCAGGGGCGATTATGGAAGAAGGAATTAAGCATTGACAGACACATAACTGGTTTTAAATTTTTATCTATCATGGTATTGATAGCGACTCAGGGCAAATCTATACACGCTGACCTCGCTGTTACACACTGTGCTTCCAGACAAAGTGTGGCATTGGCAGGCATTGACTATGAATGCAAAGTAGTTTGTATTATGTAAGGTATATTTGAAGACATATCCAGAATGGTACATGCTGAACTACATATGCATGTCATGTCTGTTCCACTGCATGACTGCAAACTGCATACGTGTCACATTTGTTATATGATTATAGGATTACATGATTAAAAGAATTCATAAGTATGTTTGAAATTTGAAAATGGAATTGTATGTAAAACAGTATGTAAAGAGTTCCTGGAAAAAGCTAAATGAAAATGAGGACAAAAAAGAATCCCCATTAGAATATAGCAAAACCAATCACTACAGTATAAGGCAGAAGTATTCAACAAAAATCTGTAAATGTCCAGTAATATACATTTCCTAGCTTGGGAAGGTCTGGATAAACAACCACCATGACTTAATGCAGCAGCAGCTACATTTTAATAAATAACAATGAATCATTAGTGTATTGGTCGGAAATGCTGAGGATGGAGCCGCCGGGGAAGGAGGACAAGAGGAAGGCCAAGGAGGAGGTTTATGGATGTGGTGAGGGAAGACATGCAGGTAGTTGGTTTGAAAGAGGCAGATGTAGATGATAGAGAAGTATGGAGACGGATGATCCATTATGGATGAATCATTAGTGTAAGTGTGCCTCCTGCTAATCATTCAAAATGCTCACTTAAGCTATTGAATCCAAGCCAAGAGTTGACTTGTGATACATTTCTTGAAATCCAAGATCTCCTTTTTTGCAATTCCTTGAATGGATTGGAAACATAATAACGACATTGTTACAAACAAATCAGCTCGCTCATCTCAATAGACTGTCAACTATCAAAGGAGAAGTGAAGCAAACGGTCCATATTTAAGTGTTTCCCAATCAGAGTAGGGGAACTGCTTCAATCACATGACACATGTATAATGTTATACAGTACATGAGAAACACATGCAACACAACCAATATATATAAAACCATAAAAATTACAAAAATATAAGCAAATGATATTAGTAAAAATACTCCTCTCTTCTTTGGAAGAGTTCGTACAATAATAATAATAATTTATTTTTTTTCCATAGTTATTAGTCTGGTTTGCTGAAATGGTCTGCTTGGTTCACACCTACAAAAAAAAATCATGCATTCACAGTTTGTGTTTGTTCTGTTAATACACTCGGTGTGAATATGAAAAAATAATAAGTAATTATTTCAAGAAACCTTCTGATTATTCAGAGGCACTTAGTTATTGTTACTTTCTAATGAATAAAACTATAGTTGCCTTACTTTTTCACATACAATTTTGACTTTTAGGATAAATAAAATCACACTGTAATTGCTATTGATGTATTTTTAATATGCTACTGCACTACATTTAGCACCTATTAGCAGAAATGCCTAAATTGCATTTCCACATTAACACAATACAGTCAAGATTTACTAGGCTACTCCTTTGAAACATTAAAATCCTCAGTAGGCCCTGTTAGTAAATGGGCCTGCATGAAATGTATACGTTTTACATAGCCACACAGATTAATTAATTAGATAGGGCAAACAAGTAATATATTACATCTGTCAGAATTCAGATCAGAGCATCCAGAGACACCATTTTCCTAGACAAATTCAACCCGCACAACGTGATGTTCACGCTTAATTATTCCAGGAGTTCGCTATGCTCTGGGATCTTCGAGTGAGCAGTAATTAGGTACATGTATCCCGTGGAGGGGTTTATCTATGATAAACAAAAAACACGCAAACACCTGAGATTGCCTGGCAAGGCCAACCACAATATAATTCATTTGCTGTTTTTCCTGCCTAATCAGCACTTTGAATTAAGATGCCTCATTAATTCTGGAGTTCCATATTTACAATGAGTAATTAAGAACAAGCACATTGCCTCTGTTCGGGACAAAGAAACCGCAACCGACGCTGGACTTCCCAAATATACGATAGCACAAGCTGATATTGATATCTGAGAATTTGGCCTTTATTGCTATGCTGGGATTTCAGGTGCTAGATTGCTGAATAAAGAAATATTTTGCTTGAAGGTGCTGTTTTTGCCTAATTAGCTAATTAGTACTATACAAACCCTATTGTCAGATCGGGATGTAGTTCATTAGGTAGTTTCTTTGGGTCATCAGGTCCTTTATTAATCATGTGAGTTTATGAATATGAGGACTATTTTATCAGACGGTATATGAACAAATATTTAAAAAAAAAGGGCAGTAATGTATAAAAGGAATGCCCATGAAAATCTAGTAAGTTTAGGTCTAAAAACATATATTTAAATCTATGTTCAGTGAGGATTTTAATCCTTTTTTTTTTTTTTAACTGCACGATTAATCATCAAAATAACTAGATTTTTTTTCTCAAGTTTGAATAATGAGTAATGCATAGCAGTGGATGAGCTGCATTAGTGGAATTGGTTCATAATTTAAGATGACTTTTGATTCTTTATAGCTTTTTTCATTTTATACAGTTTTGTGGATGCTGTATAACAGTTTTGTGGATACTTTTCTCATAAACAGGCTCTGTACTTAATTGTTCAATTGGCATTTATCAACATACTTTTACAAATGTTTGTACATCTACCAGGACTTTTTTTTCCAGTTGGTCTACAAAGCCTTTTTTTTTTTTTTTTTTTTTTTTTTTCAAAAAATTGATAAATGAGGTCCATTACGTTAAGGCTTAGCAAAATTAAAAGTGCCTCAAGATGTAAAGGCTTGGACTTTACACTCAGACCCCATTTGCTGGCTCATTTTTTTATGTGGTTTGAGAGGTTTGTCGACTATAAAACTCTGCATGTAATGATGAAAAAGATGCACTTGGGACTTGAGCAATATCCAAGTATTACTGAATCGGTAAACCTACGACCTTTACAAGTCTGGTTTAACTTCAAGGTTAGAGAGGGGACACAAATCGCCTTCCTTCTGCTGCAGTGCACTAACTAGAAAGAAAGTGCAACAGCCTTCCTGTTCTCCCTCTAGTCTTGATATATCACACAACGGTTCTGCTTCTGCTGTTCTCTCTTGTTAAGCACACTCAGAGCACAGCTACACTCCCTCAGTAGTGTGTGTCTCTGTCATTTTTTTTTTTGTTCCAATTGCTGCTATTTCATTGCACCTTGCACCAGGCGATGTTCAGAAATAGATAGCAGTGTCGCATCATGGCGCACATCAGTGACCCGTCACACCAGTCACGGAAATCCTAGCAGCCTCTGATCCCCTTTGTTCACAATCTCAGAGTGACATGTAAATGGTGCTCGAACCACACATAGTTGTAACTGAGAACAGCAAGGTTTGCTTTTATTAGTGTCATGATGAGCTGTCAAACCTGACTAGGTAAAGGGATGAGTGCTTCATGGCACAGAGCTACAGGGTTACGGGTGTGGGGGTTGAGATACAGTGTTAGTAGCAGTTTGGTCATATCCATTTTTAGCAATTCCCGGTGACACAGTCGACAGCAACCATATGTGAACCGGTGTGTCCAGTGGTGTGACAAAGCTGAGAGTCATTTGATTTTTTTCGTAGAAATGCCTATTGGTGTGGTCATAGTAAGTGGCAACTTGCACAGATGTCTGAGACACACTATTTATCCAGGAGTGAGTTATGTCCAGTGTAATACTGTAGCGGTAAAAACAAGGTTAGAGTCACCAATTTTGTCTCTTGCCCTTTTTCTCCACCTTGGAGGAAGTTGATGCAGTATGTTTGTCCTGATGCTTGTTTAAATGCATAAATATATCCAGAGGCTAATTGAGGAACTGAAGTAAATGTATTAAACTAAATAAACAAACAAATGATACAGCTTGCAGGTTTCTTTCATGCTCCATGTGCACGATCAAAAGACTATGCTCTTGCATCAGCTCCCCCCTCTTGTCAGGGAAAGTATATCCTTTTATAAGCTATTTCTTTTATTGGCTATAGAGTGTATTAACTCATAGAAATAACAGTAAAAATAATGACAAAACTAAAAAAAAATAAAACAAATCTACAAATATTATAAAAGATAGTTAAAAACTTTCTGTACTTTATCATCCAGAATAATTAATGCAACATAACATACTGTAACATATCATTTAAAAATAAAATGAATCCAACACAGAGCTTGGATAATAATTTTTTTTTTTGCCTTTTTATAATCTTTCTATTCTAACATTAGTTATATAAATAGAATAAGAGTTTGTAACATTAGATACAGCTTGTCATGTGAAAGATGCGGTGCCTTTGCTTTCTGTCAATGGTGAAAGCTCGCAGTTCATTCATGGGAAATAAAATTTAAGTGTATGTTTGACTTCAACTTAGATTTAATAGAGAATTATACAAAGTAATAAACATACATTTGCTATATTTATGGTCCTGAAAATGTTTGCTCAACAACATTTATTAATAAAGGAAATGTGTTGAGAAATATAACACATTGCAAATCACTATAATGATAATGCTAATTATATATATATATATTTAAAAAAAGATATCTAAACCCCTCAAACAGCACATACAGTGGGTACGGAAAGTATTCAGACCCCCTTAAATTTTTCACTCTTTGTTATATTGCAGCCATTTGCTAAAATCATTTAAGTTCATTTCTTTTCCTCATTAATGTACACATAGCACCCCATATTGACAGAAAAACACAGAATTGTTGACATTGTTGCAGATTTATTAAAAAAGAAAAACTGAAATATCACATGGTCCTAAGTATTCAGACCCTTTACTGTGACACTCGTATATTTAACTCAGGTGCTATACATTTCTTCTTATCATCCTTGAGATGGTTCTACACCTTCATTTGAGTCCAGCTGTGTTTGATTAAACTGATTGGACTTGATTAGGAAAGCCACACACCGGTCTATATAAGACCTTACAGATCACAATGCATGTCAGAGCAAATGAGAATCATGAGGACAAAGGAACTGCCTGAAGAGCTCAGGGACAGAATTGTGGCAAGGCACAGATCTGGCCAAGGTTACAAAAAAATTTCTGCTGCACCTAAGGTTCCTAAGAGCACAGTGGCCTCCATAATCCTTAAATGGAAGACGTTTGGGACGACCAGAACCCTTCCTAGAGCTGGCCGTCCGGCCAAACTGAGCTATCGGGGGAGAAGAGCCTTGGTGAGAGAGGTAAAGAAGAACCCAAAGATCACTGTGGCTGAGCTCCAGAGATGCAGTCGGGAGATGGGAGAAAGTTGTAGAAAGTCAACCATCACTGCAGCCCTCCACCAGTCGGGGCTTTATGGCAGAGTGGCCCGACGGAAGCCTCTCCTCAGTGCAAGACACATGAAAGCCCGCATGGAGTTTGCTAAAAAACAGAGAAATAAGATTCTCTGGTCTGATGAGACCAAAATAGAACCTTTGCCTTAATTCTAAGCGGTATGTGTGGAGAAAACCAGGCACTGCTCATCACCTGTCCAATACAGTCCCAACAGTGAAGCATGGTGGTGGCAGCATCATGCTGTGGGGGTGTATTTCAGCTACAGGCACACGACGACTGGTTGCAATCGAGGGAAAGATGAATGCGGCCAAGTACAGGGATATCCTGGACGAAAACCTTCTCCAGAGTGCTCTGGACCTCAGACTGGGCCGAAGGTTCACCTTCCAACAAGACAATGACCCTAAGCACACAGCTAAAATAATGAAGGAGTGGCTTCACAACACCTCCGTGACTGTTCTTGAAATGCCCAGCCAGAGCCCTGACTTAAACCTAATTGAGCATCTCTGGAGAGACCTAAAAATGGCTGTCCACCAACGTGTACCATCCAACCTGACAGAACTGGAGAGGATCTACAAGGAGGAATGGCAGAGGATCCCCAAATCCAGTTGTGAAAAACTTGTTGCATCTTTCCCAAAAAGACTCATGGCTGTATTAGAGCAAAAGGGTGCTTCTACTAAATACTGAGCAAAGGGTCTGAATACTTAGGACCATGTGATATTTCAGTTTGTCTTTTTTAATAAATCTGCAACAATGTCAACAATTCTGTGTTTTTCTGTCAATATGGGGTGCTATGTGTACATTAATGAGGAAAAGAAATGAACTTAAATGATTTTAGCAAATGGCTGCAATATAACAAAGAGTGAAAAATTTAAGGGGGTCTGAATACTTTCCGTACCCACTGTATAAAGTGTACGCAAGAAAAACTGTATAACTGTGTGGATGTACTTGGAGGGAAAAACTTTACACCCAACTTTAAGCAAGTGTACTTTTCCACTGAAAAGTAGAACTTTTATTCTTTTTTTAAGCAAACTTTTTCTAGTGTGTATTTTAACCGGAACAGACAAGATTCCCCTACCTTCAAACTGTGTACATAGGCACATCACATTTTATGACTTAAATACACGATGTGTAACAGGGATACAGTAATCCCCCGCTTTACCGTGGTTTGATTCTCAACAAAAAAAAATTTATATAATAATAATAATAATAATAATAATAATAATAATAATAATAATAATAATAATAATTAAAACAAGATGATTTGTTAGTCAGTAATGTTAGAATTATTATTTATAGCAATAATAATGCTTTGTATTAAGACTAGATAATGAATGATTCCCTTAATGTGTATGGCTCTAATCTGATACAGAAAAGCTATGACAAAATCCTAAAATGTTGCATAATTTATTAAGCAAGAACCCTCTTGCAACGTCCAATCGGAATTTGCATAACGACTATCTTAGGGGAAAATGCATTTCAGGTCACACAGTGTTGAGTGAGCTTTCATCATCAAAGTCTGTAACAGATCTTCCCATTTCCATCAAAAGAGGGTTTTAATGAGGAGAATAATTTAGAGCACAAGAAAAGTAAGGGAAGGAGACTTTTAACCACCTGTCTTGTCAAGCCTAAATAACAATCAGAGACCAATTAGTGAACATTCCAAGCTCTAGAAATGGAGAAAAATATGAACCTGCATCTTGTACACTGAGGTTTCTGGAGTGGTGTAACGGTAATTTACTGTAATAACGTTTTGTTTTAATTGAAATCCAACCAATGTGAAGGTTTTCTCTTGCATCAGCTGAATGAGATGCGAGTGTCAATGAGGGCCTGGAGCTCCATCGACAAGCTTTGCATCAGAGCATTGCAATCAAAACCCCATCCAATATTTGACTCAGGGCAAGTGATTGCAAGTTGTC
The DNA here is from genome assembly GCA_014706435.1 of Silurus glanis. Taxonomy (NCBI): domain Eukaryota; kingdom Metazoa; phylum Chordata; class Actinopteri; order Siluriformes; family Siluridae; genus Silurus; species Silurus glanis. The sequence goes on from JAAIIK010000020.1 coordinate 3,871,095, forward strand.
CCCTGGCTCCATGTCAATAGGGTGGAGATTGGGGCTTCCCTCTGAGCTTTTATCAACCTAATGCTCCTTTTGAGCTCCTGCCATCCTCATCAATACACATAATGTCTCCTTGAGTATAAGAGTGAGCACCTATTTTTTTTTTTTTTTCTTTTTCAAATCACACTCTCTCTCTCGCTGGCAAAAAAAAGCGTAGTTACGTAATACACAATCACTGTAGCACAGCTGGCTTTTTCATCACCACAGTGATTGCAACATTCTGAATGGGCTACAAGAGGCATTTTTAGCTTTAGGAAGTCGGAAATATCGCTGTAGGCGGAAAAATGTGAAGATGGACTTTTAAAGGAGGATGCTATCTATAATATGTTGAACTATAAATCTGTATTATGTCATCCTGCTTATTTCAGGGCCTTGTTTCTCGTTCATGTTTTT
>JAAIIK010000020.1:3872122-3885962 GCA_014706435.1 Silurus glanis
CTATCTATCTATCTATCTATCTATCTATCTATCTATCTATCTATCTATCTATCTATCTATCTCTTTTTTGACATTTGTTACTGTCTATTAATAAACTATCCAATCTCAATTCTCCTGCACAATGATGCTTATTTAGTGGTGTGTTGTAAGTAAGACAGTACAAAGATATTTTACTAAAAAGAATGACATTTTTCCCCACAAGGTGCTTCTTATTTCCTTTCTTTTCATGTGAACATGCTAAATTCATTTACACCTGCCTAAGATTTAATCAAAATGTAAATCAGAGTTCTGTAAACAGCTTGGTCCTGTGCTACTTGAAGCATTTCAACAAACATGGAAATCCTGTATGAGGTTAAAGAGAAGTAACAACTAATATAGATGTAAACATTCTGCACACTAAAATCTAGTTGAGGAATTTGTGCTTCTGAAAAGGTTTTTCTCTATTTTTTATTTTATTTTATTTTTTTTACTTTCTCCTGTACATTTGTTTTTTATCTCAATAGTGCATGAGGATTTTAAAGAGACAAAAAGTGCACACAAAGCACTGTCAATTAACAGCTTTCTCTCCTCACTTAGAATTCATTTCACCACAGCGATGCTGAAAGGTCAACTAATCAATAACACCCTGTCTGATTTATCTAATTCTTTTCCCAGAAGCTGTGATTTTGGCAGATTTAAATACCAGCAACCAAAAACTATACCATTAGTCTGATATTCATTTGATTTAATTTTGTCTGAAATTACATAAAACATTACACCATCTGGAATGATATGAGATAACCGACCTTATTATGCATTTTCACATTTGGACATTGCACATTCAAGTAATACAATTTACAATTTGTACTACAAGGTATGCATATTGCTGTTTATAAGAGTGGTGTGACATATTCTACTGTTATCTATCAGCATTTTATTTTACCAATAAGAATATGCTATATGTATCAATGTCTTGAATCAATGTCTTGATCTTTTTCATTGAACTCAGAGGAGGAAAAATTCTAGTCAGTTTTTTTAAAAAACTACTTTCTTTTTTAACTAATAAAATATAATCATCTTCAAACAATGAATTCAATTCAGGTTAATTTTGTTTTTTACTTTTCAAAATGGACATTGTCTCAAAGCAGCTTTACAGAATATAAGAATTAAAGAACAACATTTTCGTATATTTAAATGTATGTGTATTTATCCCTGATGAGCAGCCTGGGGCGACTGTGGCTAGGAAAAACTCCCTTAGATGTTATGAGGAAGAAACCTTGAAAGGAACCAGACTCAAAGGGGAACCCGTCCTCATTTGGGTGACACAAAGATAAATCATTATTCATCACGAGTGTGATTATGAATAATGTCCTTTCTACAGTCTTATACAGTCAGTTGAAGTTGTGGGACCAGAAGCTCCTGAGCAACTCTTAAATTAGCTCAACATCTGAGATCATTATATATTTAACACAAACTCATTCATGCCAGAGCCTTTAAATGTTCAATGATGGAGAAACAGAAAATGTAATGATGTTTTGAGTATTGAGATTGTTTATCCTCAAAGTCCAATGTTGAAATCTTCATTAAGTGGGATAAATCTGGAGCTGGAGCTGCTACATCTCTAAATAATAATAATAATAATAATAATAATAGTAATAATAATAATAATAATAATAATAATAATAATAATAATACAGGCCTCAAGCTGGAACCATATTTCCTCCAACCATATTTGTATTTGTAGTTGTAGTTGTAAAAATGACATGCCAAAGGATCTAACACACAGCAACATTTTATCTCAAACTCTGCACCACTCAGAAAACAACCTTTAATAAAAATATACAACTAATCATGTAAAAAACACCAGTGGAGCTGATGACCACATGAGATTGTTTTTGATATATTATCCTGCACAGACCTGAATGAAAAAGAAGAAGAGTGAAGTTTACAGGCAGGTAAATATTATACTGTTTTCAGGTGAAATCTCCAGAGCAATAACAGAGCATGAAAACTGGGGAGGTAAAATAAAATAAACGGTATTATGATGCAGTAAAGATGGTTTGTGTGTAAGCACGATCGGACAGATGGGTTGTTTGTAGGCATACAGCTCTTGTGGGCCAGGCCTCAGAGCTTTATTATTATTTTTTTTAACGGACAAAGCTTGAAGGTTTGTTGGAGCATTGAGAATAAATAAAGTTTGTACAATGAATTGAGAAGAAGAAAGAGCAGGTCGAGGGTTATTATTTATACAGGTCGTCCTTTACCTGTGTAAATGTGTTAAACCACATCATAAGTCAAAAATACCGTAAGTCAAAGATGAACTAAAATGAACTGAAGCAGATTTCAAAGCTTCCATTATTCGCATCTTGTCCTTTATACTCGTCGATATTGTTGAGTGTGATAGCTGGGTTTCACGTGCTATGACTGTGACAGCCTTTCCTGCTTCATGCTGATTTTGAATTTACATTTTCTGCTATAAACTGATGGCTTTCCTCTTTTTTTTTCACCACCAGCAGGAGACATACTTGGGCGCTTGGAAGATATGCTTTATCACTAAAATTGCTGTTTGAAACGGTTTGAAACAGAAAAAAAATACATACTGAGACAACTTTACTCTGTCGACCACCAGCGAGAGTGGAGCATCTCACAGGTCAAGAGATACTCCCAGTCCCCAGCTGCATGTCCAACATCATACGTACATCATACGCTGCTGCCTATTGCACGAAATTTTTTATATTTTAACAATTTTGTCGTATTGCTATCGTCATTGTTATATTGAAAAATCGTAAGTCGAAAAATCTTAATTCGGGGACCATCTGTATAGTTATCTACATGTAACTACCTGAAGAAAACCTAAAAGCCACGATGGCAACGAATTCCCATCAGCCTCTGCTGATATCGTATATCTCAATCAACCATGTGTGTCTCATCTGACCTGTACTATATACTGTATGTGCTCTGTCTTTTAAGACTCACTGGTCATGTTTTAGTTCATGTTATGTTGGCTTGGTGCTAATTCTAATGATGGGTCGTTCATGAACGAGTCTTTAATGTGACTCAGAAGAACAAATATTCTCAAAGAGTGATTTGTTCATTTTATACTGGACATGCATGAGCATCGCAAAATCTCCGTAGGTTCTGTACAGAAAACAGAATTGAGTAGTTTACCTCTCGACTAGGGCTGCAGCAACTAATCGATAATAAAATCTGTTGTCAACAAATGCCGCTATCGAGTGATTAGGCTGCTAATGTTACAGGTTAGCGTGACAGCAAGATAACACAGCTGCTAGTAAAATGGCACAGTGTACATGTCAAACGGCAGCAGGAAAAAGTGTGCGTCCAAGTAATCCAAGGTAATGGAAGCATTTTATATTAAACGCAACAAAGAACACTGTAACCTACAAGTTATGCAAAGAGCTTGTGTGGCATAGAAGTACGACAGTGAAGCACAAGCAGAGAAAATGAAAACACACAGTGTCACAGATGAAGGCAAAACATCAGCACGGTGAGTAAAAACCGTATACTCCTCATCATGTGAAAATGGTATAGTTTAAGTTGCACTGGCTCTGTTCTGTCGTGACTCGCGTGCATCAGGTTGTGTATTGTTAGTTTATTTCATTTATGCATTTATAATTTAATTAATATACAAAATTAAAATAATTATATAATCTAGATGCTTTTATCTTCACAAATAAACATGTCTGTTTATTTTTTAAACAAAGATTGTCAAAACAATGTTGTGTTATATTTTATATAGATTTTTTTAAGCATGGTTGTCAACTTGAAATCTGCAATTATCAGGAAAAACAATACAAATGTACAAAATGCTTCACCTTGCATACTCACATGATGTTTTTTTTTGTTGTTTGTTTTTACAGAAAGAAACAACCCAGCATGAGTGATTTTGCTCTCCATGCGCTCCTCAACAAACTATAAGCTTTAAAATTAAAGACAGTTAAACTCAATATGTGGCTTTTGCATTGTTTAAAGTACACTTACTATACATTAGTATACATAAATACCCTGAATTAGGATTTTATATGGTTATAATAAAGAAAAACAACTAATAAAATTTTATTTATTTTTTTTCCGGATTAATCGAGAAAAAAAATATCGTCCGATAATCATTAGCCGCAGCCCTACTCTTTACTCATCTAGTCCGAGTTGTTCATTCTTTTATTATGTGACTTCCAAATATGTTTTGCAGTGCATTACACAGGAAACAGAATTGAGTAGTTTATATCAAGAGTCCTCTGGTTCCCTGGTGGTCTAGTGGTTAGGATGCGGCGCTCTCACCGCTGCGGCCCGGGTTCGATCCCTGGTCAGGGAACCAACCCCAGCCGTTAGGGTTGCACAAGCCCTAATATAAATGGGGATAAATGGGGAGGGTTGTGTTAGGAAGGGCATCCAGCGTAAAAACATGTGCCAAATCAAACATGCGGATGGTCCGCTGTGGCGACCCCTAATGGGAGAAGCCAAAAGAAAGTTATATCAAGAGTCCTCTGGTCTGAGTCGATGATCCATCTTGTCACGTGACTCCCATATAAGCTATGAAGGTGATTAAAGAACTAAATTAATCAAATGATTAAAAAAAAAGATAAAAATTAACAAGATAAAAAAAAAAAAGTCACTAAAACGATCTGATCTTCCCATCACTAGCTCATTCATAGACATTCCCGGTTATTTTCGGTTTAGGTTTCTGTAGCTTGGAATCACAGATGTTTTGCACTTTATACAATAATAGTCTATACCTGCATCCAATGCCTATAAAGAGGATTGGGACCCCTGAATTTCCACATACATGTGGTTCTTTCACAAAATGTTGCCTCAAAGTCCGAAGCACACAATTGTATAGGGCATCTCTGAATGTTCACCCAAAACCTTTTTCAGCCTGACAGTGGTTCTGTGCACAAAGGTTTACCTGGGGTAATAATCTGGTGTGGCCTGCTACAGAGCACTAAGGTGTTGAACACTTTTGGGATGAATTAGAACACCGATTGCACCCCAGGACTCCTCACCTACATTCGTACTAACACTGTTGTGGCTGAATGTGAAACTAATCTCCACAAGCACATTCCAAAGTCTATTGGAACATCGTGCCAGAAGAGTGGAGTTTATTTTAACAGCAAATGAGAAATAAAAGATGTTCAAAAAGCACATGCAATTCTTAGTGTCAGTTGTCCACATACTTTTGTCCATATAGTGTATCTGAACGAAAATCCTGCTTAAATATAAGCAGGAATTTATTCACGATTCATTCATTCAACACACTGGTAAGTAAAACCATTTCCCTTACCAGCTATTCATAACTGTAAATGTTACTTTGTGCAAATGCTTTCAACTCTGTAAATGTTAAGCAGTGTTGTCTGTGCTTGAGATTAATTCAGTGACATATTAAACAGGAAACGCGTTTGCATAATCTATAAAGCAAAAAAAAAGAAAAGAAAAGAAAAAGAAAGAAAGAAAGAAAAAAATAATAATAAACTGCACAGTCTTTTAATGAAATATGCCACTAAATAGGCTACTATTTTTACATTTTCCTTAGACATCACCTGGTGGGATCACATCCTTGAAAACCTCTGCATAATTCTGTCTCTCCCAAGGGATCCCGAGGCACAGAAGCTAAGCTCGACCAGGTGGCAAACCTGATTGTGATGGCTTCATTTAAATAGAAGTTGAAATCTGCACCTGAAGACCTGAAGACAGTTACGGCATTGCGTTGTAATCCTCTTCCTCGTACGCCGGCACAGATGCAGCCTATAAAGCGGCTAATGACGCCAGATCGAATTGAATAGCCCAGAGTCTAATGAGTAATTACCGAGACTGAAGATTGTATACGCTTTCCTTTCTGGAGGGTTGTCTGTGGTTATGCGTTAATTAGCTCTTTGTTAGGGTTCGCACCGGCTCTGTGTCCACTGATAAGCGAGATCAAAACAGAGCTCTCTCCAACCGGTACGAGCTTTTGCTGTCTCTGATTGTTAACTCAAATCCAATTTCACACTATTAGCACGAGCGTTGACACATGCGCTGCTCTGAGTGAGTGCCGAATCTGTTATTATAACACCTTTGAAAGCATTTTATATTTAGACACAAGTTTGTTGTACAAAAATAGCTTCTTTTTGCATATTGCTGCGGAAGTTGCAATGTTATGATACTTAAATTTGTGGGAGTTCCACAACATAAAGATATCCATAACATTAATGGCTTAATTAGCTTATACATTAATAGAAACTTGATGTACTGTACTGTATGTAGTGTAAATACCAAATAGATTTCTCAATTTGTAAAGCATTAATCAATAACCTATAAATAGATCAATTCTAACAGAGAGATTAAAGCAAAATCCTACTACAAACCTGGCAAATTCTGGAAGCTGAATTTGTTCTGAACAGAATTCAGCTTGAATGTTGAATGCTAAAAATTGAATGTGTTTTTTCCCCAAATTTTGACCACAACGTTGGAGGCACACAAGTGTATAGAATGTCTTTGGATCCATTCGCAATAAACATTCTATTCACTTAAACTAGTTGACCCAAACCTGTTCCAGCAGGTGCACAAAGCAAATGCCATGGAGATATACTTTACATGGCTTTAAGTGAAAAATCTTGAGTGGCCTGATATCAAGCTCTGAGCTCAACCATACTGAACACCTTTGGGATGAATGTGAACGCTGACTGCACCCCAAGCCTCCTCAACTCACCTCACCTACATCAGTAACTGACTTCACTAAAACCCTTGTGGCTGTTCTAGTGGAACATCTTCCTGGAAAAGTGGAGGTTATTATAACAGCAAACACTTTTAGTTTGTATAGTAATTCAATCAACATCACACATTTAAGCAGTCAGGATATTTACTGTCACATTTCCTGCCAGGTGTGGCATTATAATTATGACAGTGCTGTGTCAAAAAACTGACAGCATCAGAAAAGAAAATCATGAGTTGCTTCCAAATTACAAGCTGTAAACAATCTGTTATTCAAACTCAGTCAGGCATTCCAGTTATCTAGAAATGAAGCATAATCACTCAGTACGACAGGGAAATTAAAAATGACAGACATCATATTATTGTAAGCGATCTGTATACTATTCACATAGACAGATCTGATTACTGTCTTTTTCTATTTGGAAGTACATGTTGCATGATTCCCTCCAATATTTCTCTATACAAGCCTGCATTAGATTTGCATGCCAATTTTAATAGCTTTGTGATAGCGCTTAATTCTTTGTCATAGTGACTTCATATGTACAAAGTAACAGCTTATTTTCTCAAGCTTTTAGACTGTACTACACGTTTACATAAATGCTCAGATTATTCATACTGTTTGTTTTCAATAACATTTCCCATTAAAAATCTATTAATGCGTCAACCACTGACTGGTGAAGTAACTAGCATTAACATCATTATTTAGGTACTTGTTGAGGGGTGGGATATTCTAGGCAGCACACCTCTCAAACTCGATATGTTGGAAGCAGGGAAAATGGGCAAACGTAAAGATTTAAGTCACTTTAACAATGTCAAAAATGTAATGGCTAGACGACTGGATCACAACATCTCCGAAACAGCAGTCTTGTGCGGTGTTCCTGGTACACAGCGGTTAGTACCTATCAAAGAAATCTTGAGGAAGGACAACTTAACAACAATGTCAGTGTCATGGACACCCGAAGCTTACAGTATGTGGGGAAACAACGGCTAACCTGTCTGGTTCAATCCTTCGAAAGAGATACTCTCACTCACATTGCTGAAAAAGTTGCTGTTAATGCACCATGTCTACCGGAAGCATGTTAACTGGGCATTTAAAGTTCCCCTCTAGGGAAGAAGACAGAATCTGGAAGAGGCAGTGTGACATTCACAGCAATATTCTGGTTGTTTCCTAACGGCAGTGGCCTCTTTCGGCAGATTAATGCACCCTACAACACTGCAAAAACAGTTCACAAATATTTTGAAAAACATGAGATTTTAAAGTGTTGACTTGGCCTCCAAATTCCCAAGATCTTAGTCTGATAAAGCAAATCTCTTTACACTTGTGCCACTATTGTCATCACTACCAGATTCAGCAAAAGCTTTGCTCCCAACCTGGCAAGCTGGCCATTTGAACATACACTGCTTCCCCCAGCATTTCCAGAATCAAGACCCTTCCCAGAACCCACCATAAATTGTTTGAAAGTTTTAAAGCTGAACTATGTAACATATATATATATATATATATATATATATATATATATATATATATAAAATATACAGGTAGTCGTCGACTTATGACCTATGCAACTTATGACCATTCGACTTTACGACCACAATCGCTAGCCGCGGCATACGACAGTGCGTACCAGCTTCCGGCATAATTTCACAGTACTGTACATATAGCCTACTCTACTTACGACCAAATCGTGTTACGACGGTCTGTCGGTCCCAATCGTGGTCGTAAGTCGACGACTACCTGTATATATATATATAAAAAGCTACTTAAGTACAGTAACAAATTATATTTACTTCGTTACCATCCACCACTGGTGACAGTAATTTTGACTGTTTTATACAAAGATTTTATAATTTCTAATAATTATGTCTTGAATCACGTAACAAAGGTGTGAGACCCCCAGGGTAAGTCAGTGAGTAAGAATAATTTTTGTTGTGTGTGGATTTGATACAAACATGTCCCCTTCCCAACTCCAAAACCAATATAAAATTGCAAGAAAAGGGGCACTATCTGGGTTAGCACTGGACTACCAATAAAAGTCTTCCTATTAATCAAGCTAGATCATCAGTTTTAATATCCTAATTAGATTTGATTTCACTCTCTCGCTCAGCCTCTCTCAGTTTGGCAATCCCAGCCCTACTATAAAAGGAGCTCTTTTTTAAAACAAGATCCGTGTTGGGCAGAACATGACACGGGAAGTGTGCCAGGGCTTGCAAAAGGAGATGGTGCTCTGTCAATGCCGCTACTTTGAGCTGAAATCAGCACAAATGAGCAAGGGACAAGAGAGAAAGTGAGGGAGAGAGTGTGAGAGAAAGGGAGAGGGAGTGAGAAAAAGAGATACAGCAGGATATACATCCTGTGAGAACACCATGTCAGTGTGATTAGCAGCAAAACTGCTATAACTTCATTTCCATACAACTAAGATACAGCATGTTCTCAAACAATGAGAAACAATGACGTGCATTTCTATTATTATATTTTTATCCTTTGCACTAAATAAAGATGGAAAGAGGACAAGAGATGCAGCATTGAGTGATGAGGGGGACGGACAAGAAAAACAATCACACTCAGAATGTGTTTAATACACAAAGAGGCCTTAGATGCCTATACCTTAACACAACATGATCCATAACTTACCTAACATTCAGAAAAGGAAGAAAGCTTAGCTACTCCTTATCACAAGGCTAGCATTTTCAGCATGCCCCAGAGATGAGCATCGGGACTGGGATACCCAAAGGTGTCTGATATAAAGTCTGTGGGACATATGCATGGTTTGCTTGAATAAGGTGTTTAGTGCATCCATGCATTCATTTTCAGTAACTGCTTTATCCTTGTCACCTGTGGGAGTAGGCAGCATTGGTGAAACTTGCTGAAGCAGTAGGATTAATCGAGAGTGGGAGCAGATAGGACTGTTTAGAAATTTATTTAATACATGCAAAAAACACATCTAATCAAAAACTCTTAGTCATCTCTAATGTATGTCTAATATGGGCAACAGTTACAGGCAGTCCAGTCAAATTAAAACACCTACTCACAGGCATTTGTCAAATGTAGGTCCACTCTCTATCTTTGCCAGATTTTGCAGATTCAGTGTTTACACCCACAGGCTTGTTGTTGAGTTTAAGTGCAGTAGACTACAGTATAAGAACTAATTAAATCTTATTCACAATAATAATGAACAATGAAAACAAATACATCACTTTGAGCGATTCTTATCCTCAATCAGACAAAAATATCAGTAGTTTTCAAATCAGTTCAATTTCTTTTTATTGGTATAGCGTTTAATAAAGCGGTTATAAAGTTGTATAAAATGATGTATAACTCTAGTGCCTATGTGTTTGGAAAAACTTCCATAGAGGTGTGAGAAAAATGATTATCTTCACTCTGAAGCAGGTCAGTACACATTCTGAGCATGTTATCCTTAATAAAATATTCTACTTATGAGTGCTGTCTGCTCTTGTCTGTCAGGGAATACTATTAGCTAAAAAAAAAAAATCTTTGTGACAACATTTGTGTGTAAAAGTGATTCTGCGACTGTGTTGAAAAAATCCACAGACACCTTGGTCACCTGGCGTGACAAGAATGCTCTAAGGAGGAGCATGACATAGCAAGGACCATTAATTGGTTACATGTAGGGTCCCAGTCATAAGTTGATGGCTTTTCTACTGCTAATTGGCAATAAAGCAAACAAATGTAATACTCCAGTAGTTGTGAAGGACGCACTAATTAGTTGAAGAACCAGTGGTTACCTACTTTATGTAATTCTTGAATTTATTCAGCTGTTCACAGGGTTATGAAAAAGTTTACATTGCGAACACAGCCTCCAGTTGGAGTGGGCTCCAGATAAATAAGTCTATATTAAAAAAACTATTTTTTTTTTATTTTTTTATTTTATTTTTATATATAATTTGTAACCATAACATACGCAGATGAAAATGATAAGAAATGTGCAATCATAAGTCAATGGTGAAAATGTGTATTAGTCAAAATTGATTAGAGAGCTTGTTTCTACTTCATAGTTTCTATTTCTATTTTGGATCAGAGACTACACATCTCACGAATCACAATCTACTGCACCTCTTGAACTATGCAACGTTTGCTTTGTGCAAATGTTTCATGCTCACTCTAATTAGGACTTGTATTTAAACACACCATTCATGGAATTGTTGTCTCTCGTTTGTCTTTTATGATGTCTGTTTGCCCATTTTTGGGTTCCTGGTCACGATTATAGTTGTTTTGTGTTTCAGGTTCAGAAGCATGGTAAGAGCTAGATAAAAGTTAATGCCACCATTTTTTTTTTACCTGGTAACAACCATCTCCCACTCTCCCTTTCCTGTAGAGGACATTGTCATGCCTGTCTTCCCGGCTCAGCTAATTATGTGACCTGTCATCCTTCCCAGCTGAGAACATCACTTCCCTCTGTCGCCTTGCAGAGATCGGCAATCTTTCCTCATTCATGGCATTTAACTTTGCTCCCAACGTGAACTCCACGCTGCATGTCACCATACAGATGCAAGCAGAGCTGGGGATATCGCCTCTGGCTGCCCAGGCCCCTCTGCCAGAGAAGACCTTGCACATTGGGAGCTGGCATTATAATAGAGAAGGCTTTTGCAGGATTACACCATTAATCACAGACTACGTTTACCACAATTCATTGCACCTCATAATCTATGTTCCATGTTCGGCTTAGTTAGCCCTTGTATTTACAATGCACAGTTTACATCACATTTTGTGTCTTGTTTGACTTTCTTTGCCCACAATCAGGTTCCATCTATCTTGCACATATATTTCACACATATTCACACTCCTGGTTGAACCCAGCCATTAGGGAGGCACAAGCCAGTGCACTCTTAGTGCCGGTCCCAAGCCCGGATAAATGGGGAGGGTTGCGTTAGGAAGGTTCATCCAGCGTAAAACATGTGCCAAATCAAATATGCGGGTCAAGATTAAGAATTTCATACCGGATCGGTCGAGGCCCGGGTTAACAACGACCACCACGGGTATCGTTAGCCAACAGGGTACCGGTGGAAATTGGGCTACTGTTGGCCGAAGGAGGAGAAGGAGAGGAGGTAGACGTCTACAGAGGCGACAGGGAAAGGAGAAGTGTAGGAGAGTGGAGGTTCGGGTTGGTACTTTAAATGTTGGCACTATGACTGGTAAAGGGAGAGAGTTAGCTGATATGATGGAGAGGAGAAAGGTAGATATGTTGTGTGTTCAGGAGACCAAGTGGAAAGGGAGTAAGGCCAGAAACATTGGAGGTGGGTTTAAACTGTTCTATCATGGTGTGGATGGAAAGAGAAATGGTGTAGGGGTGATTCTGAAGGAAGAGTACAGTAAGAGTGTAGTGGAGGTGAAGAGAGTTTCTGATAGGGTGATGATCGTGAAGGTGGAAGTTGAAGGGATGATGATAAATGTCATCAGTGCCTATGCTCCACAAGTCGGCTGTGAGATGGAGGAGAAGTAAAGATTCTGGAGTGAATTAGATGAAGTGGTAGATGGTGTACCTAGAAATGAACGATTGGTGATTGGGGCAGACTTTAATGGACATGTAGGTGAGGGGAACAGAGGTGATGAGGAGGTTATGGGTAGGTATGGCCTAAAGGAGAGAAATGTGGAAGGGCAGATGGTGGTAGATTTTGCTAAAAGGATGGAAATGGCAGTGGTGAACACGTATTTTAAGAAGAAGGAGGATCATAGGGTGACCTATAAGAGTGGAGGAAGGTGCACACAGGTGGAATATGTTCTATGTAGGAGATGCAACCTGAAGGAGATTGGAGACTGTAAGGTGTTGGCAGGGGACAGTGTAGCTAGACAGCATCGGATGGTGGTCTGTAGGATGGTTTTGGAGGCGAAGAAGAAGAGGAGGAGAGTAAGGACTGAAAGAAGAATAAGATGGTGGAAACTGAAGGAGGAAGACTGTAGTGTGAGGTTCAGGGAAGAGGTCAGACAGAGGCTCGGTGGTGGTGAAGAGGTGCTGGATGATTGGGAAACTACTGCAGGAGTAATGAGGGAGGCAGCTAGAAAGGTACTTGGTGTGACATCTGGAAATAGAAAGGAAGAGAAAGAGACGTGGTGGTGGAATGAGGAAGTGCAGGAGAGCATAAGGGGAAAGAGGTTAACAAAACAGAAGTGGGATCGACAGGGTGATGAGAAAAGTAGGCAGGAGTACAAGGAGATGCGGAAGCAGGTAAAGAGGGATGTGGCGAAAGCCAAGGAAAAGGCATACGAGGAGCTGTATGAGAGGTTGGACACTAAGGAAGGAGAAAAGGATTTGTACCGATTGGCCAGGCAGAGAGATCGAGCTGGGAAGGATGTGTTGCAAGTTAGAGCAGTAAAGGATGGAGATGGAAATGTGTTGACTAGTGAGGAGAGTGTGTTGAGAAGATGGAGGGAGTATTTTGAGCAGCTGATGAATGAGGAAAATGAGAGAGAGAGAAGGTTGGATGATGTGGAGTTAGTAAAGCAGGAAGTGGATAGGATTAGTAAGGAGGAAGTGAGAGCAGCGATTAAGAGGATGAAGAGTGGAAAGTCGGTTGGACCAGATGACATACCGGTAGAAGCATGGAAATGTTTAGGAGAGCTGGCAGTGGAGTTTTTAACCAGATTGTTTAACAAGATTTTGGAAGGTGAGAGGATGCCTGAGGAATGGAGAAGGAGTGTGCTGGTACCGATCTTTAAGCATAAGGGAGATGTGCAGACCTGCAGTAACTACAGGGGAATTAAGTTGATCAGTCACACCATGAAGTTATGGGAAAGAGTAGTGGAAGCCAGGCTGAGAGAAGAGGTGACCATCTGTGAGCAACAGTATGGTTTCATGCCGAGGAAGAGCACCACAGATGCCTTATTTGCTTTGAGAACGTTGATGGAGAAGTATAGAGAAGGACAGAAGGAGCTGCATTGTGTATTTGTGGATTTAGAGAAAGCGTACGACAGAGTACCAAGAGAGGAGTTGTGGTATTGTATGAGGAAGTCAGGTGTGTCAGAGAAGTATGTGAGGGTGGTGCAGGACATGTATGAGGACAGTGTGACAGCAGTGAAGTGTGCAGTAGGAACGACAGACTGGTTCAAGGTGAAGGTTGGACTGCATCAAGGATCGGCCCTGAGCCCTTTCCTGTTTGCAGTGGTGATGGACAGGTTGACGGACGAGGTCAGACAGGAGTCTCC
>JAAIIK010000020.1:3890962-3907578 GCA_014706435.1 Silurus glanis
TGAAGCCTGAAATGTGGCAAAAGGTCGCAAAGTTCAAGGGGGCCGAAAACTTTCGCAAGGCACTGTATATAAGAACTTTAGGTAAGTTTGTGTTTTTAGATTTTGAAGTGTGGTTGTTGATATTTGTGCTCATTCAATCAGGTACTGATGTAGAGTGAGGAGGCCTGGGGTGCAGTCAGCGTAAGGTTGAGGTCAGAGCTCTATAGCTAGCCACTAAAGAGCTTTCACCACAATCTTTGACATACACAATCTATGTAAACTATATCTTCATATTTTTCTTCATAGGTTCACTTTATACACAGGGGCATTGTCAAGCTGGAACAGGTTTGGGTCTCCCAGTTCAAGTGAAAGGGAAATATTATGTTCTGTACTGTATTCAAAGACATTCTATTCAATTGTGTGTGTTTTAAACTTTGCAGAAGCAGTTTGGAAAAGAAAAACACGTGGTTGGAGAATTCAGGTATCCCAACACATTTGTCTATATGGTGTATAGTAGTTACTATTTTACTGTACAATGTCATGCTACCTGCTCCTTCCAAGCAGCCTTACCACACAATCAGCACTCTTATTCCCCAGCGTAATGATTGAACACATCAGCTTTTCTGAGTACTCTGTTTCAAAAGCAACATCACAAAATATACACTCAGCATGTTAGTCTCTGTCATTACCGAGCTTTTTGACCAGTATTCGGCATACTATTTTGACTTGTTTTAATTCACAGTTTTGATGCTTGCTTGTCATAATTTGTCCTGTTTTTTCAACCACCTGACCTTTTTCCTGGTTCTTTATTTCTGCATTTATGTACTGTGTTCATTTAGCTGCCCAAACCTGGAACTGTATTCGTCACTTTCTTCATTACATTAAACATTCAAAAGATACCCCCCCCTCCCAAAACCCTCCCTTTTGCATTCCCAGGGCCATCTGCCAGTATTATTTGCTCATCGTTGTCATTCACAGGTCACAAATCAATCATGAAGTTCAACACTATTATGGATTTCTTCCAGCAAACATGCCATAATGACAAGAGAGGCCATTTTTAAAGAACTTATATGGGTTAAGTATGTTTTATTAAGGAGATGTTGTAACATACTATGCAAGGTATAGAAGTATATATAAAGTGTAAGTATAAAGTTGTGGTATTGTATGAGGAAGTCAGGTGTGTCACAGAAGTCAAGTCAAGTCAAGTCAAGTTTATTTCTATAGCGCTTTTCACAACAGACATTGTCTCAAGAAGTATGTGAGAGTGGTGCAGGACATGTATGAGGACAGTGTGACAGCAGTGAAGTGTGCAGTAGGAACGACAGACTGGTTCAAGGTGGGGGGTTGGACTGTATCAAGGATCGGCTCTGAGCCCTTTCTTGTTTGGTGATGGACAGTTTGATGGACGAGGTCAGACAGGAGTCTCCCTGATGTTTGTGGATGATATTGTGATGTGTGGTGAGAGTAGGGAGCAGGTTAAGAAGAGCCTGGAGAGCTGGAGGTATGCACTGGAGAGAAGGGGAATGAAAGTCAGTAGGAGTAGGACAGAGTACATGTGTGTGAATAAGAGGGAGGGCAGTAGAGTTGTGCGGTTGCAGGGAGAAGAGGTGGAGAAGGTGGAGGAGTTTAAATACATGGAGGGAGAGTGTGTTAGAGAAGTGAAGAAAAGCATGCAGGCAGGGTGGAGTGGGTAGAGAAGAGTGGCAGGAGTGATTTGTGATAGAAGGGTATCTGCAAGAGTAAAAGGGAAAGTTTATAGGACTGTGGTGAGACCTGCGATGTTGTATGGTTTAGAGACAGTGGCACTGAGTAAAAGACAGAAGGTGGAGCTGAAGGTAGCAGACCTGAAGATGTTGAGATTTTCATGATCTGCTGTGGCAATCCTGAATAGGAGCAGCCGAAAGAAGAAGAAAAGAAGAAGTTTATATAAAGTGGTACACATTAACTGCTCTATTAAGTTGGTTGCACACAGGACTGCTTGAAGGTCATATATAATTATATAACTGAGATGTAATATCATACAAAGTGCACAGTGGATTACCAGATATATTGGACTGTGTACTATGACTAGCTGAATACTGAGCTGATATCCAAGATCCAAGAATAAGGCAAATGAGGGAATTCAAATTGAAATGAGAAATCCAAGAACAAGGCACGATCATGATCCAAGAATAAGGCAAGAAAGTACACTCAAACTGATACGGATTTCAGAGAAGTAATTCAACCCAGTGGATAATGGCATAATGAGAAAAATCCCAGTTTACACTTCATTAGGACTAACTTTTCCATGGAAATATTAATGAGAGCAGAATACTGAGATGTTAATGCTGACAGAGTTAAATACTGAAGTCTGAATTCAGCCAGTAAGCCAGACTCAAGGGAAGTAATTTGTAGCATTTAGTAGTGTTAATCCCACGGTCTAAAAAGCAGGCAGCTTCTGGCAGTCAGTGTCATTTTTGTTTCATGCACAGACATTGTGGGAGCCAATTTAAACTCTAGCAAGGCATAATTTTTTAAACCAACCACATAATTAATGTAGCCCAAATTGTATTACCTGATAACTATTCAACACTGCCAACCTGGTGCTATAACTAAAGTCCTGATCAAAATGCATTAACTATAAATAAGCCATAAATCTAAAATTTTGAATTCCATAGCAAAACCTATGGCTTAAGGAGAAATGAGAAATTATACGAGCTTTCTGCCAAGAGGTGTGTGTGCTCTGAAAACACAGAAAATTATGTCTCCTAACAAAAAAAAGATAGAAAAAAAAGAAGACGAAATCATCACCTCTATCACTGAATGTCTACTTCTCCCGACCTGCCTTTCTCCAATCATCCCTCTTCACTCTCGTTATGTCCAGCATCACTACAGGGCTTTATAGTAAGTATACTTGGGAGCTAAATCACTTGGCTATGGGAAGCTGTCAAATCGATCTCCAGGAAGAGAGCCAGGTCAGTGAGATGAAAACCAGAAGGCAGACCAACAACACACTGTCGCACTGGGCATTGTTAAAAGTGAAAGCTGCTCATTCGCTGTACTGCAACGCCATGGGCAGAACAGGTTCTAGACCATGCTCAGTTACAGGATCAGCTGAAAAAGATGTGCATTTCATTTCTTGCATTAATCGGATTTTGTAAACGTGATTTTGATCACATAACAAAAACCTAATTCAGTATGAATAGTGTAGTTATGCTATGTAAGTAACAGGACATGCTTATCTAAAGTGTTTAATTCATTCATCTTCAGCAAGTGCTTTTACCTGGTTAGGGTCTGGTGGATCCAAACACAACTTAGAAACACATTGTGAATGCAACTTCAACAGTCTATCACACAAACTCAGTAACACCTAGATTAAATGACAATTCCTAATCCACATACCAAATATGAGAACATATGAAACATCAACAAATAGCATGACATCATGCAGCTCCAGGGTTTCAATCCTGAGGCTGGGTTACTTTCTGTTAAATGTATTTGCATACGGTTAAATTAGTATCTGCATTTTTCGAAGTTGAAACACTAGTTCAAAAAGTGATACATTTATTTGGTGGATTAGTTCTCATTAGAGCAGCTATCTACCATACAATTTCAATATTTGGAACCAAAATCATTAAACTGACAAAGGAAACTTGCATGTAAGAGACATTTTAAGAGCAGAAGTTGCCAACACGGTGCCCGTGGGCACCTGGATTCTCACAGTGATTATGTGAGTCACCCCTAGGGCATGTTCTATAAATAGCACTGGTTCCAATGAATCTCCGTCTAAAAATTGTAATCACTTGTGTTGCTGTTCTTATGAATCAGTAACACTTGCATTGAATTAATTTTGACAATATTAAAAAACATTTTTGACAAACGAAAATGTTTTTTTTTTGTGTGTGTGTGTGTGTATGTATATATATATATATATACACACAACTCTGACCTTGTCTGGGGTCGAAATTCAATATTGGTTGCAGGACAAACCTCTATCTTACTTATTGCAGAGACAAGCTACCTAGCATTAGATGCGGTTTTTACCCAAAATAATGAAAACATAGCAGAAAAGTGAAAGAAAACAATTTTACTACCCACCTGTGTCTTTCCTACCACAATAATAATAGTTAATTATTGTAAGTAATCATTAACATTACCATGTGATCAGACACGTCTCTTCACATATATAAATATTACGAATATTAATATCATTATTACAGGTAAACTGTGCCACTTTGTCATTCTGAAAGTTTGTATCATACACGAAGCCCTTCATATTACTCAGTAATCATGAAGTAGTATATGCTGACCCATCTATTAGAGTATACAAATACTGTTTTTTTATCCAAATTTAAAATACTGAATAAATTAAACATTATATACAATGGTATATAAAACAGCAAAGTGCAAATGTGCAGCACTATTGTATTTTATAACGTCCATCACCAATAGTGTACAAAAATAGGACATGACAGCTGTATAGTGTTCCCAAATACGGATGTGTTATAAAAAAGCAATTCCACTAAGAATATACAGCACGAATGAGGGAAAGTGTGAAACATGAGCATCCAGCAGTGACATATACCAGTAATTAGAGTTAATTATCGGAAATCAGAAACACACCAGTTTTTGCCAGTTTCAGAAATGTACATAGATATATGCAAAGGATTTTGCCCAAAATAGTACCATACTGACACCCATCTCTCCTTCAAATGCAAAGAAAACTTACCATGGACTGGTCAATTTACATGCTAATGCACACAAAATACATGTGTTAAATAAGGAACAAAAGATGTTATATAAGGAATAAAAAATAGGGTTAAGTTGACCTTTCCTTACAGAAAGCTTTATTTTTCAAACAATGATATGACTTATTTGTTATAAAACATGCTTTTAACTAATTTAATAGTAACCTTAGGCTGTTGCAGAGAAGGCACAATATTAATGGAAGGTGGGAGGGAGCTATAACTTATTAGAATGAGTAAATTGAATATATTCCTATGAATTGAATTCCAGCACAACTCTCAGAGCTGAGGTTATAAAAAAAATAATCACCACCATCTGACAAATCAAGATGAAACAGTCCTATGGTATAATTTCTGTGTGTATATGTACTATAGAATGTTATAGAAATATACTTTAGAGTAGTCCATGTGCAGCTTGTATAGCAGTATAGATTTACTGTTAAGACTGCAGTCTAGATTGACTTCCTTAGTGCATTTGATAAGATTGTGCAAATAAGGAAGTATTAGAAGTTATATGATGTTCAACAGCTCCACAGAATTGTTTAGGAATAGTTTTACTTAATCTAGTCTCAGGGAATACATACACTATGCTTCCATATGTAGATAAGCAGTTTGCTCTTCTAAACTGTCCTATATGTAATCATTGTAGTAAATATATTGCTCTTTTATGGCTTCTGTGGCTGGGGCAGTGAGGCAAGGAAGTCTGAGTATAACACTTAAAGGCTGTGCATTTTTGGAGATTTATATAGTGCTCAGTTAACAGGTGTTTTGCTAAATTGCTTGTATTACCTCCTGTACAAGCAAAGGTTTTATCGCACTTTTGACAGCAAGCTCTCTTGTCACCCACTCAACTAAAATGGAACTAAACCTTCAATCTTGTTGTTCCCTTGTCATGTCCTTGTGTGTAGTTGAACACACAGTTGAAATGTTTAAATTGCCATGTGTAAGCCTCAAACTAAAAGCAAAAAACAAAAAGGAAGTACTGAGAAACATGATCTTATGTGGAATTTAACAATTATAGCATTTGGAAGATACCAACAAAAAACAACATACAACTATCTCATTATACTGTACAACTGAGCAGGCTAAAGGAATTCTTCAAGAGTCCAGCAGTGGCAGCTTGTTGATGCTAGGGTGGTGCCCCAATTCTCAAATGCACTGCCATTTGACATGATCAATGGGCTATGAATCAGCGCTAATTTACAGGTTTTTTTTACAGTAATTTACTATATATTACATTTAACTATAACCCTAGCATACCTAGGCAGATAAAAAAACAACAACATATTAAATCAACAAAAAAGATGTAAAACTTTTAATTTGAGAACATTTTAGTTTGCATAAAAATATTGATTTCATTGGTTATGCTAAACTCTAAACAAGTTTGTAATTATTAGGCTGAATTATGTAGAGTTATGCATGATCAATTTGCTTAGATAGTGTAAACCGATTACTGTACAAAAACTCATGAGGATGTTGGCACTGATGGAAAATAAAAATAAATGAATAACTAAAGCAATTAAACATGTTTATTAGGAGAGCAAAGTGGCAATGTGGCTGTTGAACGTATAAAAACAAACTGTGGCAATGTAAATCAGTTCAATCGTGTGGAACTAATGCATGCATTTGAATGAAATACATTTAACAAGCTTTACATTTCAGTGGAAGCTTTTTTCTTATTCTTCAAGCTTTTTTTATTTTTAACATGGCAATACAGTCTTCTTGTTTTTTCGGCTGCTCCAAAAACCTTGGTCTTCCTCTTTTCCTCCTTCCTGGTGTTTCCATCCTCAGCATTCTCCTACCAATATACCCATGTCCCTCCTCTGCACATGTCCAAACCATTTTAATCGGGCCCAAAACGTCCTACATGCGCGGTCCCTCAAATAAACTAATTTCTAATCCTGTCCATCGTCATCACTCCTAATGAAAATCTCAGCATCTTAAACTCTGCCACCTCCAGCTTTGCCTCCTGTCTTTTAGTCAATGTCACTGTCTCTAAACCATACAACATAGCAGGTCTCACCACAGTCCTATAAACTTTCACTCTCACTTTTGCAGATATCCTTCACAAATCACTCCTGCCACTCTTTTCCACCCACTCCACCCTGCCTGCACGCTTTTCTTTACTTCTCTAACACACTCACTATTACTTTGCACAGTTGACCCCAGGTACCTAAACTCATCCACCTTCACCACCTCTTCTCCCTGCAAGCGCACCACTCCACTGCCCTCCCCTCCTCCACACACATGTACTCTGTCTTACTCCTACTGACTTTCATTCCCCTTCTCTCCAGCGCATACCTCTACCTCTCCAGGCTCTTTCAACCTGCTCACTACTCTCACCACAAATCACAATATCATTCGCAAACATCATAGTCCAGGGAGATTCCTGTCTGACCTCGTCCGTCAACCAGTCCATCACCACTGCAAACAGGAAAGGGCTCAGAGCCGATCCTTGATGCAATCCCACCTCCACCTTGAAAAAGTCTGTTGTTTCTACTGCACACTTCACTGCTGTCACACTGTCCTCATACATGTCCTGCACCACCCTCACATACTTCTCCATTCCTCAGGCATCCTCTCACCTTTCAAAATTTTGTTGAAAAATCTGGTTAAAAAACTCTAGCTCTCATTTTTCTCATTCATCATGCATGGCGATAGTCATATATATATACACCATACATACATACATACACTGGATGAACAGAACTGTCTTCAAAAACTTTCACTGGATGAACAGAACTATCTTCAAAAAGTTTCCTCAGTGATGAGCCAAACATCAAATTAGTGCATTTTTAGATCTGGTTAAAATAGTATAATGTGAAAAGGAAGAAATCTGCATTTAAATATTTGATTCAAACCTCAATGCAGGGCAATGGCAGACATTTTGACAGCTGGTACGGGCACACAGCTATTTAACAGCTTGATCAAAGCATACATACACTGTATGAAAAATCCTTTAGCTAGTAAGGTATAAAACATCTGGCTGTTTTAACAATTGACTTTGCTCAAGTCATTGTAAAAAAAAAAAAAAAAAAAAAACACTATCTTTTCGCCATTCTTGATTCATATGCATATGCTGCTTACATATTCAAAATATCTTAATTCTTTCTTTTTACAGCAACCCAAATCACCAGTTATTTCCATTTACACTGAATATTATTTCATGTTAAACTGCAAGTCTTCAACGACTGAGCATTACAATTAAGTGGTTTGAATTTAATTACATTTAATTAAATGAGTAAAGAAAAAAAAGGACAGAGAGCAAACCCACTACAGCTTCCCATTGTCCACAATATAGGCATCAGTAACTGTTTTTCCCTTAAGCAAGCCAACCACTGAGCTATATGCAGCTCACATTCTTTAAAATTAGTTTCAAATTCATGGTAAGTGCCGAAAAAACCCTAAAACAGTTTTAGCTATCAGCCTAAAGCACCGTTCTTTTGATGTCTGAAATTAGATTGAAACAGCCTGATTGCAGGTTTGACTCAGAGTGTGAAGAGTCTAGCAAAAGTAAACAAATTGCTTTACTTAAGTTGGCTGATAGAACTCTAAGATAATGCTGTTAAAGGAACTTGACAAACAATATATTAGTGTCTCATAATGAAAGCAAACAAAGGTAAAGGAAGTAGAGTCAAGCAAACTATCTGACGTGATGTTACTGGATGTTCTAAATAATCCATAAAATTTTATGACACTTAAGGAGGTAAAAAGTATTTACTTAGGTAGTACTTTTTTTTTAGTATTTACTCATAGACGTGCAATCAGCTATATGCTATACACTGAAGCATTCAGAATTGTAGACATGTGACTTTTTTGAATTTATAATATCCTTAAAATATCTACTCAAACTTGGTTTGAACAGTAGTTTCACCTGGGGAGCCTACAGTTATTTTAAGAATTAAGAAGAACTCCTTGAAAGTATCTAATCCTAACCCACCATTAAACATCAAGTACTAAAATATTGTTCGAATATTTGAGTGGGACGTGAAAGTCAAATGTATTAAAGTGAATAAAGGACTATTGTTGAAGTGTAAAAGTAGAAAGTAGAAATTTACCAATTACAGCAGCACAGACTGTTCCGCATACAAAAAATATTATTATTACAGTTGAAACCAGATATTTACATACACTTCATAAAAGAACACAAAAACTTTTTTTTCTTTACTGTCATACATTAAATCAGAGTAAACGTTTTCTATTTTAAATCAATAAATATTAACATATTTTTGCATTTGTTAAATGTCAGAATCGAACGAGGGAGAATTTTTATGCATTTTTATTATCACTTTCATCAAAGTCAGAAGTATACATACACTTCCTTAGTATTTGGTGGAATTTCCCCAAAACTGTTTCACTTGGGCCAAACGTTTTGGGTATCCTTCCACAAGCTTTCTACAATAGTTTGCTGGAATTCTGGCCCACTCCTCTTGACAGAACTGGTGTAACTGGGTCAGGTTTGTAGGCCTTCTTGCTCGCACTCGCCTTTTCAAATTTTCTATGGGATTGAGATCAGGGCTTTGTGATGGCCACTCCAATACCTTGACTTTGTTGTCCTTAAGCCACTTTGTAACTAATTTGGAGGTATGCTTGCGGTCATTGTCCATTTGGAAGACCCATTTGCGCCCAAGCTTTAACTTCCTGGCTGATGTCTTCAGATGTTGCTTTAATATATCCACATCATTTTCTTTTCTCATGATGCCATCTATTTTGTAAAGTGCACCAGTCCCTTCTGCAGCAAACCAGCCCCACAACATTATACTACCACCCCCATACTTGACAGTTGGGATGGTGTTCTGAGGCTTCAAAGCTTCGCTCTTTTTCCTCCAAATATACCGTTTATCATTATGGCCGAACAGTTCAATTTTTGTTTCGTCAGACCACAGGACATGTCTCCAGAAATTAAGATTTTTTCCCTCATGTGCAGTTGCAAACTGTAGTCTGGCTTTTTTATCGTGGTTTTGAAGTAATGGCTTTCTCCTCCCAGAGTAACCTTTCAGATCATGGTGGTACAGTATTCGTTTTACTGTGGATAATGACACTGTCTTACCAGTTTCAGCCAGCATCTTCACAAGATCTTTTGCTGTTGTCCTGGGGTTGATTTGCACATTTTGCAACAAAAAACGTTCCTCTCTGGGACTCAGAATCCGTCTCCTTCCTGAGCGGTATGATGGTTGTACATTCCCATGTTTTTTATACTTGCATATTATTGTCTGAACAGATGAACATGGGCCCTTCAAGCATCTGGAAATTGCACCTAAGGATGAGCCATACTTGTCGAGGTCAACAATTCTTTTTCTGATGTCTTGGTGGATTTCTCTTGATTTTCCCATGATGTCAAAGAAAGAGGCTCTGTGTTTGAGGTGTGCCTTTATATGCATCCACAGGTGTGCCACCAATGAATTCAAATGGAATCAATTAACCTATCAGAGGCTTCTTAAGCTCAGAATGGAATCATCTGGAGTTTTTTTTTTTGTTTAAAGGCACGATAAACTTAGTGTATGTATACTTCTGACTTTGATGAAAGTGATAAAAATACATAAAAATTCTCCCTCGCTCAATTCAGACATTTAACAAATGCAAAAAAATATGTTAATATTTATTGACTTAAAACAGAAATAGTTTACTCTGATTTAATATATGACAGTAAAGAAAAAAAAGTTTTTGTGTTCTTTTATGAAGTGTATGTAAATATCTGGTTTCAACTGTATATTATGATGTGGTATTGCAATGAAGTATAAACATTGTAGATTGTAGAACCCAGTGCAATTTTTATTGTAACAGTTCATACAGGTAATACCAACAAAGAAAAATACCTAATCATTGAAATGATGAAGCTTTCGGTACGTTGTTTATTTAACATTTATGTCAGCAGTCTTTCGTGTCTCGGGAGGATTTTGAATTTCTCATTACCATAAATAGCACAATTTCGTTTGTCATATTAAGAGAAAAGAAAAGAAAAGAAAAGAAAAGAAAAGCAGGGTGACTGTATACATATTTGCTGATAGGAGTATTTGAGAGTATTGTAACATTCTTTAACTATGTAAATTGTGGAATTGACATCATGTTGACATCATTATGATACACAACAGACATGCATTGGCACATAATGAATAAATTAATCACCTTTGTTGAACCTTAAGGGAGATTTTTTTCTCCTTTATCAAGCTATATTTATGCAGAAATCATTTGTATCAAGGTTTATAGGATTTCGTAGACGTCCGTATCCAGTGTGAACAACAGAAGATCAAAAACATGTCATTATCATGGTCCACTAGGTTAGTGACCAAGGATATCATCTAGAGAATTCTGGGAAAAACAGTCTATCCATTACAATTAGTTAAGGAAGACAGCTGACCAGCCATTTGTGGTTCTTCCTCAAACTGTTACCATAAAATTAGAGGTATACAATTGCAAAAGATTTTGTGGATGCTCTACGAACTTATGGTTTACATGGGAAGAAGTGGAAGAACCTGAGTGGCCTGCTATAGAGCTCTGACCTCAACCCTGGAATCCTGACTTCACCTCGTGCCATTTCACCCAAAATCAGTACCTATATTTACTAACACCCTGGTGGCTCAGTGAACAAAAATCTCCAAAAGAACACTCCAAAATCTAGTGGAACATCCTCCCAGAAGAGTGGAGGTTATAATGACAGCAAATGGGGACTAAATGTGGAATGGGTGTTCAAAAAGCGCATACACATCAGGTGTTCACAAACGTTTGTCCATATAGTGTAACAGATACATATCTGTTTTACAGCTCCCCTCGGTGTGACATACTTCAAATGACTGCTGTATGAACATCTTGAATTTTTTTTAGTGTCACTGCATGCAGATGTGCAGAGGAATGCTTCACATGTTATCAGTGGTCATAGGTGCTGCCTTTTTCATTTGGTTTGTCATTCACAAACATTTTAAATGCAATTTTAGTACCCGGGAAAGTGATATAGAAATCGTTTTTTATTTAAAGATTGTAAGTTGGTGCTGTGTTGTTGTTACTTTACTAATTCATTTGTTGTATGTCAGTCTTGGTCTTCCTAAAAAAAAAAAAAAAAAAAGCCCAACAACCACACATAGCTGCTGTGATGAACTAACTAAGCCATACAATGGTGGTTTCATACTAACTTCAAATGTTTGCCTGTTCATTCTTAGTCATGGCTACGTCACTTGGTTGAAAATTGATTAGTTTAATTGCCATGGATCGATTAATTTGTTGTTTTTTTCTTAGTTCTTTCTCTTTTCCTTCTGAACGGAACACCCTCAAAATCCCCTCAGGCCCCTTCCTGCTGTGTTACAGACGACTAGCTTTGAAATAGCGGCTTTATAAAATAAAAGACTGAAACAAGGCAAACAGTCCTTGTGGGAAAGTGATCCAAGGCTCAGGGCAGCCAACATCCGTTCTAAAAAATAACAGTGAGGGTAAAGAGTGAAGTATACTGAGTCAAAGAAGAGAGCAGGGACAGAAAAGTGGCTGTGTGCTTCCATGCTGCCAAGTAAAAAAGGGGTAAAAGAAGGATGTAAAAAACGTGAGGAAGCTGACAAAAATGAATATGCCCCGACATGATGTCAGCGTCCAGATCAGAGTGCTTTGAACCTCTTTGCATTGAAATTCAGGCACTAGAGAGACAAAATGTACTATTTACACAGAGTATACTGAAGTAATTTTGTAAATGAAGGCATATTATACATACAATTACAAATACATTATTCCATTCCATTATTATTGCAGGCCCTCTATCACATACTTTTTTTCCTTAAGGTCAGATATATACAATAAGCTGTGCAACTCTTAAAAAATCTCCACTGTTTATTTATTCATGAAAGTATTATTGCACTGCCGAGCATAATCAGTTTGCATCAGCCTGATTTTATCTGTATTGGCTGTCATAAAAACACTGCTGTTATATTCTCTGCAAACTTGGTGTGCCAGTAAAGGAAACCTCCACCCTGAACCATATTTAATATGTTTATATTAAATTGTCTGTGGTGTGCTTAGTAATCTTAGTGTTAATGTGGTGGGTTTGTGCTGTTTTTTCATTATTTCTGTAAAATATATATATATATTAGGTTGTGGTATCACTAGGGGATTCACCAACAATTACCCATAACATTAAAACCACTAACAGGTAGTGGTGCCTGTCAGGGGGTTGATATCGAAGGCAATGAGTTTGATGTGTTGGAGGCAGGAAAAAATGGGCAAACCGAGGATGTGAGACACTTTGACAAAAGGACAAATTATGATGGCTATACAACTGGGTCAGATGGATAGATGCCTGTGAAATATGCTGAATAATACAAGTCTGATCTCTGGAGACTGCAACTTGCAACCTACAAGACTTAACACAGGAAACTTTTCCAAGGACCTCCACATAATTATAACAATGATTAAGCATATGCTTACTACAATTTGTACTCTTAGATGCCATTGGAAATATTTCTATTGTAAAACATTTTCAAGCTAAATACTATGTTTCTTAGTCATAAACAGAAACACGTTTTAATTTGAATCATGTTAATACCACTTTTATACTTGCAAAGAGAGGGTTGTTTTTGTTCAAATTGCATTTGGACTTAACAGCATTTATACTTTCACTAATTAATTACAAAAACTTTTAAAACTAGCATAGTTCTATTAAACCCAAACATTAAATGACAAGGTTCAATTTTACATTTAAAGGATAGTTCACCCAAAAAGTTACAAATATTTTGTCATTTACTCACCCTCATGTTGTGCTAAACCTGAAGGGGTTTCTTTTTTCTTCTGAACACAAATAAAAGATATTTTGAAGAATGTGGCTAATCAATCAGTTGATGGTCCCCACTGACTTCCATAATATAAAAAAAAAAAATCTAAATCCCAAAATGTACATTTTTTTTTGTTTGTATTCAGAAAAGAAAGAAATGCTTATATAAATAGTGCACAGATGAAAGTACTTATCAAAGTAATACAAATAATAATACAATGATCTAAACAAATTTTTTTTTAGTAAAGTTTTAGTAGTTTTAGTAAAGTTTTAGTAAAGACCATTGAGTTTCTGTATGTATTTATTGATTTATTCTTTTTAATGGTAAAATGCTGCTGAAGTGACTCATAGCAAATGGAGACACAGTTATATGAGGTTCCTCAAATTGAAACACTGCAAGAGTCGCGATTGCCTCGGTATCTCGGTAGATCAAACCATTCATACAGGGACGTGCAGAACATAGACTTCCTAAATAGCCGTCAATTGCAGTTTAAGTTTTGCAATTTAGAGACACTTATCCATCCATATCTCAATCTGATCAAATTCTGCCCAAATTTGTGACAACCCATATTATATAATCCATATTATTGTGAAATGATTTTTGCAGACCCTCCAGCTACAAGTTACATTCCATGAATTTAAAATCTGCTGCTAATGACGGTGTCAGAAATTAACAAAATTCCTTCTGATATATTTTTGTGTGTCTGCCTTTATGGGCCAAAGCTTGTGGTTTTAATGTTAATTTTATGGCCAATCTGTGTATTTATTTCTATAAGTGATAACATATAAGTTTCACTGCTAGTGCATTCAAACTCGACATTTGGATATTTATTGTTATATTAATGAGAAGTGCAACATGGAGACAGAAAATGCAGAACTAAAATTGCCAGAATGCAATGCAGTTACTTGACACACTACACAATGCCAGCTATAGCAGGCAGTGATCTGTGAGAAGATGAGCACTGCTCAATGAGCAAGAAAACTGAAGCATTTAACCGTTTGCGTAAATATAAATAAAAAAACCCC
Organism: Silurus glanis; assembly: GCA_014706435.1. NCBI lineage: Eukaryota > Metazoa > Chordata > Actinopteri > Siluriformes > Siluridae > Silurus > Silurus glanis. Next base: position 3,905,438 of record JAAIIK010000020.1, read on the forward strand.
ACTAAATCTCCCCTGCATTGCTCGTATTTGTTCTACAAACAACAGGTTGTTGAATGCCATTGTCTTAATTTTCATAGATGATTACAAGTTTAACTGTGAAGATGAATATGCTTTCAGCATGGATTCTTCCTTTAAGGCAGTTGTGTTCGGTACTTTATTTGCTCCTGCATTCAAATCCTATCGGATTAAAGCACCTACTTAACGAGTAAATGGAAATGGAATTGTCCCTCAATCCTGAGGAGGAAACAATGCTGTAAATCTATTCTGTTTACTGTACACCTTATTTGCCTTCAAGATATCTGCTGTTTCTTGTTAATTATCTGTTTTAATACCCCATCGAATAGGAACAAGGATCTCAGGTACAAAAACACACCGTTTTGCCTTTGTTCTTGTTGACTGAAGAGGAAAAAAAGGTCCTTGTTGTGTTGTTGTGTGTTGATGGGAGGAGGGGGGCAGAAAGTTGATTTGGAGCAGGTCTTAGTGTCTTATTCAACCTACAGAGACTAATTATTTTCTCCCTGCTCTTTCTTCTTCTTGATGCATCACTTTATATTAAAGAAAAGAGATTTATAAGGTGGAAGACACTTACAAACACACACACAATTCTTCCTTTTCAAGTTTCCATACTGTAGCTTTTCTACCTCATCTTGACACTTGGTGTTATTTTAATTCGCCGACACCTTCAGTTATTTATGCACTCGCAACTCTCACCTCTCGCTGTCGAGATTTGGAACAGTAATGGAACTGTCAATAGCTTTAAGTGAACAAACGCGCATTTGTTCAAGACGTATGCTGGCTCCTTCCGCCTTGGCTGGAGCTTTTCCTTCAGCATTATCCAGACCTCTTGCATTAATTAAAGCATTTATTACTCTGCCATAAAGTCAACTCGGAAACAAAAAAAAAATAAAAAAGTGCCTACTTACAGTACGAGCAGGCAAATATGCAGCGTATACAAAATGCAGAATTAACACCATCATGCAATAGCTGATGAAAAGTTAAGAATAGATTTCAGTGCAAGGCTCTTACTTTCACTGCTTCATTAATGCACTTAGTTTGCCAGAAGTTCGGCTAAACTTTAAAAAAAACTTTTCCTGAGCGTCTCAGAGTGAGATGGGGACTAATTTGCCATGCGCCTCACACAGTTTCTTCCACTTCCATGCTAATGATTGATAATGTTTTATTAATGTTTAGATATTCTCTGCCGAGGATCTAAACAAATTGTGGCAATTTAGTCTAGCCCTTGCCGGGTATCAATCATAAGCAGGTTGGGATGATCGTGCATCAATGCCACTTTCTTTACTCTCTCAGGCCCTCTGAAGCTTGAAGCTGTTGTGTATTTTTAACATCGGCAAATTACTCCTCTCCATTTCCCTTTCTCTCTCCCTCAGTCACTCTGTCGCTGTCTTATCTTTCATCCACACATGCACACATACAGACATACGATACGACACTTGCTATAAATGGCATCCCTTCAATGCTTCTTCAGTGTCTAGATACATGACAAATGAATTTAATCCTCCATACAAACATCTTTAATCAGATAATAACGAAAAAAAAAATAATAATAATCAGCTGTCACTATTGATGCCTTTGTTGTATGACTATGCATGCAGACAATAATGCAATCGATCATTAAAGTAATACTTCATCACACTGTTTCTCTTTATGGATAAAAGAGCAGCAATGGAGTTTAAATACTCAGAATTTAGTTAATTGACTATTCATTAAATTCACTAAAGGCAGTTACTGAAGCTAATAAACGCTGATGTAAGAACTATTTTTTGGTGACGCTTTCATTAATGGTTCAGACAAAAGGTATTTGATTAAGCTCTACTTTTTCAGTCCTCTATTTCTCCATCCATGTCATTAAACTCTGTCTACATTCAAATTAGCGAGAAACAGTATGCGAGTGTCACTTGTAGTTTGTCTAGAAAGCATTTAGTAAATGCCTGAACTGTTGCTTGTGGGATGCACCAAAGACATACAAGATTGGTAAGCATGTAGTTGATGCCATAACAAATAAATGTCAGTAATGTTGTATTGCCAAGATAGTTTGGAGGATGGAAAAACTAGAAAGATTTGATTTGCATTTGGAAATTTTACAAATTAATTATATTAAATATATTTCATTTGTAAAATTT
>JAAIIK010000020.1:3907978-3924270 GCA_014706435.1 Silurus glanis
TTTGTTGCCTCTGGTGTATTCACATAGTTTGGTTATAATGTGTGTATATATTTATTTTTTTTTTCAGTTTTGATGAAAAAAAAATTTTAGCACCAAAATGTAAATTCTTCTTAAGCTACATAACACTAGAAACATTTATTTTGCCATTTGTTTGATTCTTACTTTTTTTTTAATATTGTATATGCAAGCTTTTGTACTTGCACACAGAGATAGCAACCTATCTATGTGAATACACCAGAGGCAACAAAATCTCTACTTCCCTCTGACCTTTATTTTTATACATATTAATGAGATATTGTATGTAGGATGATTAGATAAAACCACAGAAATATGTTTCTACTTTTCTACATAAACAGTATATAGTTGAAAAAAGTAACTAGGAACAAACTAAAAGAAGTAGAGAAAAAATACATACCTATATATCTACATATAATTACAAAACACTTGTATAAAATGCTACTTTGTCACTTTAAGTTGTTGCTAAAGTTGTGACTAGAGAAAATATTGGATTAGTGAAAGTCTTGCAACAACAAATGTACCTGCAATAACAAAACAAGAAAAAGCAAAATTTTGCTAGTAGCAGTAGATCAAACAAATTTCATTATTGACCGGTTGATCTGGATTATCAAGCATAAAGCAGACTGTGGACTGATGCCACAAATAGCAAACCTTTGTAGATCAAATAAATGATTAGTATTTTCTTACTAGTAATGTAATTAGTAATGTCTATTATTTTCTTGACCCAGTATCATTAATCACCTGTACATATTTGAAAGAATGTCTCTAGGTTACGTATGTAACCTTAGTTCCCTGAGGGAATGAGACGCTGCATCACAATGCTTTGGGAACGCTTCCAGGTTACATATGTAACCTAGAGACGTTCAATTCAGGAACTCGAGCTGCATCACAATGCTTTGGGAGCGAGTGTCTCATAATGCCACACTGACCAGTCCTTGCCTAGTGTGTGAGAGCACATCCAAAGCGCAGGACAGAGAAGCCAGGAGTGGCTATAAGGTCAAGGTCGTAGAACCTGACAAAGGTCAGCGGGGTGGACCAGCACGCAGCGTTGCAAATGTCCTGAAGTGGGACTCCAGCGGACCAGGCCGTAGAGGCCGCCACACTTCGAGTGGAGTGAGCCTTGACCCAGAAAGGAGTGGGGAGACCAGAGGACTCATAACGAGATGAAATAGCATCCACAATCTACCTACTGAGAGTCTGCTTGTTGGAAGAAAACCCTTTTCTATAGGGGCCATAGCAGACAAACAGCTGGACTCCACTCCACTTCACTCCAGGGACTCTTCCTGTTGACGTCCAGTCGGTTTTGTTTCTCCTGGACAGGTTTTGTTTCTCCTGGTCACCTTAGGTACATACCCTGGTTTAGGGTAAAGGAAGGCACTGGCCATGCCAGGGGAAACTCCAGGAGAGATGGGGCCACTGAAAAAACCTTTAGGTCCCCGACCCTCTACAGGGAGGATATAGAGAGAAGGAAAATGGTCTTCAGAACTCCTGGGAGTAGTGCGATGGGGAAGAGGCATACAGGCATAGCCTCGACCAAGTCTGTAGCATGGTGCCCAGCCCCAAAGTGAGGGAGAACCAGAGGGGACAGTGTGATGTCTCTCAAGTCACAACCTATGCTATGTAAAACCTCTGCCATATCTGCTCCACCACTTCGGCGTGGAGCTTCCATTCCCTGGGCCTGGGATGTAGATAGCACTCAATGAGAGCAGTTTCCCCTGGGACCACAGGGGGCGACCAGCACATGGCAATCCCTCAGGTCTGGGAGGAGGAGGTGTTTTTAGAGCCAGAAACATGCCCAGCATCTCCAGGCAGTTTATATGTCACATGAGATGGAGCCTGTTCCACCAACCTTGGGAGGAGTGGCCACTCATGACTGCTCCACACCCTGTAAGGGATGCATCTGATGTTAGCATTAAGCGATGACAAGGAGCTCCCAGGATGGGGCCTTAAGACAGGAACGGAGGTTCTTTCCACATATATAAGGCTCGAAGGGCTCGCCTTGAAAAATTGATAGTTCAGTGTGGATTGTCCTTTCAAGAGAACCCTCTGTCTTTGAGTCACCACTAGAGAGGTCTCATGTGCAGTTCTTCACAGTGAGTGACATAGCTTCGATCCAAGCGGGAGACAGCTGTGCCTGCATAACGGTTGAGTCCCAAACTATGCCTAAGAAGGTGATTCTCTGTACCGGAGAAAGCACACTCTTCTTGGTGTTTAGTCTTAACCCCAGCTCCTTCATACAGGCGTCGATATAGTTCAGGATGCGGATGCCCCCGAAGCCTTAGCGGGGTCAAAGCCACATCCATACATTTTGTGAAGAAACTCTTAGGAACCTCCTGTGAGCAGGAAGCATGGATATGTGGAAGTATGCGTTCTTCAGATCTATCGTGACAAACCAGTCCTCGGACTTGACCTGAGACACGACCTGCTTGAGAGTGAGCGTCCTGAATCTGAGCCTTATAAGCGAGTGGTTCAAGGAGCATAGATCTAGAATCAGATGCAACCCCCCCATCCTTCTATGGAACCACAAAGTACTGGCTGTAGAAGGCGGACTCTCTGAGTAAAGAAGGGACCACCTCAATGACCTCCCTCCTTAGGAGAGTGCATACTTCCTGTTCAATTAAAATATATGTCATAACTACACATTGTCCATCATAACTGTCACATTTGTACATTGAATCCAAATGGTCCATCTGTAAACTGAACACTTTTAAATAACATCTGTACATTTATTTAACAACACTTTTACTCTGTATATATTGCATTATTTAACTGTCTGGTTACTACTCTGTTACATTATGTCTGTACTTCTGCACTGAAAGCTCCTGACACCAAGTCAAATGCCTTGTGTGTAAGCATACTTGGATATAAAGCTGATTCTGATTCTGATTCTTGGCCACCTGGAACTTGTCACCTACGGAGTCGCCGAACAAGCCAAAAGAGGCCATCGGTGAGTTCAGCAGAAAAGCTCCCTGTCAGGAATATCCGACAGGGTGAGCCACAGATGCTTTTCTGTGGCTACAAAGGCTGACATGGACCGCCCCTCAGCCTTAGCCATTTCCTTGGTGGCCCTAATGGCTTGGTCGGCAGCGCGACATAGCTCCTTAATATCGTCACCCCCAGAGCTGAATCCCATTAGAGAACGAGACACTGCGTCGACAACACTTTGGGAAAGCTTCCGCATTGTCCACGCTCTGACACACATGTGTAATCTGTCCAATTACATGCTTAACCTGGAGACGTTCTCTTTCAGGAACTTGAGCCGTAACCCCAGTTCCTCCATGTGAGCGAGAACAACAGCTCGATGCTGGACCAATAAGTGGTCTGACTGAGCTAAAATCAACCAATCGTTGATATAGTTTAAGATGCGGATGCTCTGAAGTTTCAGAGGGACCAGGGCCGCGTGAAGGTGCGGGGTGAGAGGGCAAGACCAAATAAAAGGACCTAATATTGGTAAGCTTCGGCCCTGAACTTTTTGAGTGAGTGCTGGACCAGGAAAGTGAGGAAGAAGAAAGGGACAAGCCCGTCTCAAATCCCTCTGCCAGGTCCATCTGCGAGCCACAGGAACCAGCGTGCTGCTCCGCCTCAGCGAGAGCAGATTATGCACAGAATGTGCAGAGAATATGCACAGAATGTACGGAGAATATGCGCCAAATGTGCGCAGAGTATGCGCAGATTATGCACAAAATGTGCGGAAAATATGCGCTGAATATAGCGCAGCATATGCACAGAATGTGTGCATATTATGCTCACACAAAATATTGACACTTTGGACACAGTTTTGACATGTTCAGTTAGGGTGTACTCAGTTTTTTTGCCAGTTATTTAGACAATAATGGCTGTATGTTGATTTATTTTTAGAGGACAGTAAATCTATACTGCAATACAATCTGCACATTAACTACTCCCAGTTATATCCCAGTTATATTATATCCCAGTTTAATTTCTATAGTATTGGCCCTTTAGAAGATACAGTATACTAAAATGGTTGCTGAAACGTGAGGGGTGTACTCACTTTTGTGAGGTACTGTAATTATTTTCACTTTGTTTTTTTTACATTTTTCAAATATACACAATAAAAAATAGTTAAACATTCATTAAAGTTATTACATTACATTAAAGTTATACATTCAACTGATGTGAATTTACATGAATTACTGTGAAGTGTAATGGTTGGAAGTTTTTTCAACTTTGTTATATATTTACATTTTATTTGAGCAGTTTCTTGTATCAGCCAGTTTCGCATTTAGAGGCTTTTTATTTTATTCTTGGTATAGCAGTGAAATTCTTCTCTAATGCATTTTAGATGAGGCACGCTGGATAACAATTTCAAAAATAAATACATTTACACTTTCATTTATTTCATTCACTACATTCTGTTTATACACAAGCAGGAATCTATAAAACATAGGGAATATTAGCTGTACATCAATATAGTTGCGTTCAAATTCTCAGATTAAACAAATCAATCATTCATCACTAGATCTTTCCCTTATCTTGGCAAAGTAAACACAAATATTTGGTGAACGATCCAGCAAATATAAAGAGGTGAAAGAGATCACATCTCAATATTTGATTTTTCTTTCTATTGCTTTCACTCTGACCCAAGCTTGTGCCTTGTGTCTGCCTTGCAAACCCCTTATTCCAGATTCTCACTATGACGTCTCACAACTCTGCACTCGTATCCATGAGCCTGCTCCTACTGTGTCAGAAGAAGAAAAAGGGGAAAAAAAGAAGAAATTTCAGAACCTGCCCTGACTGCCAAATAGATTCCCACATACACAGCCCATCCACTGGATTCGGAACACCTGTACCCATGCACATTGATGCCGCTATCTAATCAGTCCATCATGTCATGCAGATATGAGTGAAAAGCTTCAGTTAATGTTCACATCAAACATGATAAATGAAAAAACAGTGTGACCTCTGTGACTATGATTGTGGCATGGATATTGGTGGTCAGACTGGTTTGAGTATTTCATAAACTGCTGGTCTCTTGAGATTTTTACACACAACATTCTCTAGAGTTTGCACTGAAGGGTGTAAAAGACAAACAAACAAACAAACAAAAAAAAAAAACATTGAATGAGAATTTCTACTGTGGGTGACAATGCCATATTGATTAGATTTAGATTAATATGGCTAAAATAGTTTGTGCTGAAAGGAAGCATTCATAACATTATATAAGCCCTCTTTACAAATGTAAATAGATGGGAACAAAATACCAACTGATCTTTTTCCAACTCTGCAGCTCTGTGTGACTGTGTTCATAATAGCTTCGGATTATTGTTCTTGCCTGAGTTAAACCCGATGTAGTCATCTGCTGTCATGGCCTATTCACCTTACGTTTTCATATATTGTGCATCCAGAGATGCTTTTCTGCTTACCACTGTTGTAAAGAGTAGACTTCCTGTCAGTTCAATCCAGCCTGGTCCTTCTCCTCTCTTTCTCTCTATTCAACAAGGTGTTTTGCCCTGTATGCACAAAATGTTTTTTGTTTTTCACACCATTCTGTGTAAACTCTAGAGATCGCTCTGTGAGAAAATCTCAGGAGATTAGTCGGTTATAAAAATACTCAAACCAGCCCACCTGCTACTAACAATTTGAATGCAAAGCACTTGCCATATTTTCACCTTAGCCTTCTAACAAATCAGAACCTTGAGTTTTTCATGACAGGTCTTTCCTTCTCTGTATTGCAGCACCACTTCTATACCATTAACAAGCGGTAAGTCATAAACAGAAAACTATAGGAAAAAATGTTTTGAAGCATTTGGGCCCTCACAACCAGACTATGCAACAGCTTTTTCCAAGCTATCAGGCTCCTCAAAAACACAGAACTAAACTGAAATTCACACACATACTCACTCAACTGTGTGTACTGATCTGCTACAAACTGAACTCAAACACACACTCATACTTATTTTGCACATCCATGTCTTCAGCACCACCCATATTATATTATTTATTAGCACACAACTGTTTACATGCTGTTTTTGTACATCCATTGACTGCTGCTATTGCTGTTATGCACAACCTATGTTAACATTGTGTGTTTTTATTTTTACACTCCTGTATCCAGTTCTGTCTTGCAAACTGCACTGTATAATACACAGTAGATATCCTGGCGGCACTATTTTGTGTTTTGTGTATTGTCCTACACTGTCTTGTCTTGCAATGTTTGCACTTGGTTGCACACGATGCACTTTATGTGGCGAGGACACTTACTAGTCCTCAGCTCTATGTTTTCTGTTATGTAGCTTTATGTTGTTTATGTAGCACCAGGGTTCTGAAGGAATGTTGTCTCATTTCACTGTGTACTGCGTCAGCTACAGTATAGATAGTTAAAATGACAATAAAAGCTTCTTGACTCTTGATTTGGCTTGTCTATTGCATAATTGACCCATCTCCTTTAATCATACATATCATCAACCTACATCATCTGGAGCAGTTCAGAATCAATATTTGTCTAATAACATGACAAAAACATAAAAATGGAAATAAAATACAACCTACTCACAAGAGATGCATACTCATAATTTGCACTGCTCCTCAGAGGCTGTAAGCCAGTGGTACCGCTCGTATTCACTGGTCTGGAAGTGGCGAACAAACCCTTTCCCGGTCTGAGACAAGCTAGCTAGCTTCAGGGGTTAGCTGACCTCTCCTCACAATGTCTAGTTTTTCTTGAAAATTTATTTTTAAGTATGTCCGAGAACAAGTTCATTTATCTTCCTCCGTAGGCATAAAAAAGTCTAACAGATGTATTAATGTGTGCAGCACGCTACACACTTGTTATGCCAGTCGAACTTGGCTGTAACAGTTTCCTTCTGACCAACCAATCATGGAACAGAAAAAAGCTACATTCTGGGCCAGCTAGCGAATATGAAATCTGATTGTTTAAAGAAACAGACTCATTGATTATAGAGACTAGAATAAAAAGACCAGCAGTACTGACTTTGAAGGCCCTGGGCAGATTAGATTGACATGGCAGCACATAGAGGCTAAAATGTGATTGGGAAAAAAAAATTACATCCACATACACGTACTGGAAGCAGTGCAGCCAAAAGAAACACTATGAAATGAAGAAAGAATACTGTAAATTAATACAAATTCATGGAACAAATATTAGAATTTAGGTTGTAAATGTAGGTCAGTGCTTCTGATAGAAGGCTTTGCTGGCCCTGACCGCTCACCACTGTTGGGTTAAATGGGTCTAACCTATGGGAAAAAAATGTGCTCATCTTTCATACTTCAGTAAGCCAGTGATTCTCACACGAGTCATTATTTTTTCTTTTGCAGTGTTTAAAGCAGGATTCCTTGTGTAAGGTTGACTTGGGTCCTTGCCATGGTGTTGTTTAAATATATGGGATTAATCATCAAGAGCTGGCGGTTTGCTCTGAAATCATGACAACTGTTATAACTAATGGCATCTTTCAGCATGTCATGCTATGAACGCCACGGGTACAGCTGCATGATGGAAAAGTTGTCCCACTGAAAGTGGCACCGTGGTTTCATTGTGGCAAAGAATGGTATTGCTGTATGTCAGGATTGTAGATGTTCAACCTTTATGACTGGTATACAGAGGAGGCTCTCCAGGTTTGCATAGTTACTGTCAGGAACTGTTTTGCAGAGTATGCAGTGCCACTGGGAAATTTGGTTCTGCCACATTCCGACAGTCAGACTATCAGAACATAAAGTAGCATTTACAAACCATATTAATTATTTATTGATTGTTTAATGGCTGTATTCAGTGAGCTATTGCAGGATGACATTTTTAATAATCTTCAGTCCAGATTCTAAAAGAGCATCATAGAAGCATCATCAAATTCCAAAATGGTCTTAAATGATAAAGAGCCACGAGTAACTCATTCAACTGAAGAAAAAAATATCTTATCCTTGTTTAGTAGGTAATACAGACCTGTAGCATGTCGTTAAGTCGCTTATTAGCATTCTAGTATATTTCTACTGCAACTTTGTTAAATATTTTAGACTTAAAAATTTCATTAGCCAAGTCAAGTGGCTTGTATTGTCATTTAACCATATAGAATACAGGACACAATAAAATGAAACAACATTCCCTCAGGACCGAGGTGCTACATTAAAAACAAGACAAAACACATAACTAAATAGGACACTTCATAAAGTAATCGTGTGCAAACATAATTTAGTCCAAACTACACAAAACGATGATAAAATGCAGTGACAAAGCAGGACTGACAGTACAGTAAATGTGTGTTTAACCAATTGAAATTATGATTTGAGTTTTTGTTTTATATTTTGATATTTTTAACTGAGTATGAAACATCTTGAAAAGTAATTTTCCAATCTTTAACTGTCAAGATTTAGTGAACTTGTGTCCAGTGAAGCCTCATATTACAGTTCTTGGTAGAAGGGAGAAATCCACCTCAAGATTTTGTGTGTTACTGTCACATTGCTGCCAGGTAAAAGCAGCCTGGTCATTCTCATTTGACTTCTCTCCACAACATAGCATTTTTGTCTAAGAATTACTAATCTGGATTTTTGTTTTGTTTTTGTTTGTTTGTTAATTTCTGCACAATTATGTGTGAATTCTAGAGGCTGCTGCGCATTAACAATCCCAGCTAAATTTCTTATCAGATTTAACAATAATCAAACCGGCCCACCTGTCCCTATCACAAAGTCACAGTCAAAGTCAATGAGGTCACATTTTTCCCTTATTTTGATGTTTGATGGGAACATTAGCTGCAGATTTTGACCTGTGCTATCTGAATGATTTTATGCACTGTGCTGCTTTTACAATAAAAGCGGTGCCAGTGCTTATGGGTTGTAATGGTTTGGATGAGAGTAAAGGATCAACTTTTAAAATATCATTAGCATGTAAGCAGAAATGCCTTTGGAGAAAAAAATAATGGCTATAGCCCTGCATCCTCCCAATGTGGGATCAATAAGAAAATAATTATTGTGTGACTTAATAAGCCACTTAAAGTGTTCTTACAGAAAAAGATACAACCTTAATGAACTTTGAAAGAAAATAAACATGTGTAACTGGGTGCAGTGGTGATTTTGTATTATAAGCAATGAGAATTAATGTGGTTACTAGAAACAGACACTTCAGCTGACTCCTAAACAAATGAAGCGTCTGCAAAGCCTTTGGATTAGCGCGTTTATTCTTTTTTTTTTTACTTACTAAAGCGAAGACTCTTCAAAGACAAGAGTATGACTGGGTGGAGAGTCAATCTCACCCATACTTAATATATCACTTATCTTCATTAGGCTCAATTATGTATTGAGTCAGGCATCTTGTCCCTTCAGTGTTCTCGGCTTTCAAATGTGACTTTGAAGAATCGTCATCAATGTGCGGTTCCCATTAATAAAACATCTGTTCTGGTTTAATGCCTGTCTGAAAGAACAAGCTTCGTTCATTATGATGTTGGGGAAAAGGACCTCGGTGCTGCTCCGTCATTTAATGGCATCTATCATTTAATGGCATTATAACTGACATTATTCCCAAATCATATGGCAGTAATCATAAGGACATAAAATCATCACACATCTAATGCCATGCATGATGTACAATAAATCATTGGTAAAAAGCGGGGACATTATGGGGATAATTGTAACTGATATATTCTCTGAGGTAAGAAAAAGTACTCCAATAGGACATTATAATATCACATTGGAAATGATGAATTCCATTATATTTTAGTGGTGTTGATTTCTCAAATCAGATTTATCAGATATCAATTAAGGCAAATCAAGGTAGTGTAAATTGTTCATTTATTGTTTGTTTATTCCTCAAACTGCTACCACAAATTTGGAGACATTCTATTGTATAGGTCTTTGGATGAGGTAGCATTACATTTTACATTTATTTGAACTAGAAACCTGTTCCAGCATGACAATGCCCTTGCACACAAAGCCAGCTCCATGAAGATATGCTTTACATGGTTCGTTGTGAAAGATAATCATATCCGGGTGGGCGGATGAGCAAAAATATCAATAACCATTTTTGTTTTTTTGTTTTTTTAAGATTTTTTTCTAAGGAGCAATTTATGTAACATTCATGGATGGAGTCTCCAGGACAGAGTATGTTGCACTTTCTGGCTTCTCTGCTCCTTATTAACTTCTAAAGAGAAAACCAAAAGACAGGCTGGTGCAGACATTCGACAATATAAAATACAGCCATGAAATGATAAAAAAATTTTTATAGAGTGCCTTGCTTTAATAAAAAACAAAATTATTGGCAAGTAGACATGGTATAAGCGAATTGCATTGTATTGTAATAAGCATTGTGCATTAATACATTTCAGGGTTGTAATAGTGGTGGTGTTACTTATTGTCCTATAAAAGTACACCCTGTTGTATGCACAGCTTTTGCATACACAAATAGTATTTTAAGAGCAATCAACATAATATTAATTGTAATACTTATGCCGCTGCTTTCATGGTTGCTAAGACATCGACATGGTTAGAAAAAATAAGGATGAAACTCGTTTACATTTACCGCAACCCTGTGGAATACATCAGACACTTTAAAGTTAAATCTGATGCTTTAAACATTTTTAAATAGTCTCATCTCTTGCCCTTTTCCAGCTGAAGGATGGCCTTTAGTCTGACATGCAACTTGCTTCTTGGGAAGTTTTATATACTACCCAGCAATTTGCACAATCACTTCATTAAAGAAATCAAGTGCGCTTCTCCCTGAATTATAAATAAGTATATAAAAAAACCCCCCAAAATTTAACTAATTTCACTTATATTCTTTTGCAGTGTCAACTTTCCCAGTGGGTTATGCAATTTCTGAATGCACAAACTTTGTTTAGAATATTATACACTTCGCACCACAGGTAGTAGCACATATAGTACATATATTACCTATCGCATACTCTGGGGTGCAACATAATCCTAGCAATATTCTTCCAGTGAGAAAGCTATTCATATTATTAAACATTCACAATGAATTGATAATGCAGTACAATAATCATTATGAACTCCCATTACATAGCAGCATAAATCCGAGTTATGTAAAAGCTTTCAGTTCCTGATAACCAGCTCATAAACACAATGCACAAAAACTATATGCTACACTAAATGAAAATAAATGTATTTCTTCATACATTTTTAGTTCAGGGAGCCAACATAAGGATTTTGTTGACACTCTGCTCCATCCCAAAGACACCATCCAACTGAACAGGGATTTCGCATCCTCATAAATCATGTGGCACATGTTTCCATTAAGCCCCAAAGCCCCTGCTTGAGTTCTGTCTTCTGACCTGTAGAGAGCATATTTAGGGCAGTTCCACAGATCTCCTGAGTTTTGAGATGACATTTAATACCGATCTAGAGAGCACTATAGTTTTCGAGGGCTTCCATCAGTTGGCTCTGTGCTTAAACAAGCAATACAGGAGATAACCAGAGTTTATTATTCAAACCACATATAAATAGACCAGCGAAGCAAAGTCGGTTGCATACGACTAACAGAATACAGCTCTATTAGCTTAATAGTTGTGTTTCTGAAATTTCTTTTCAGATTTTAGCCAGTTATGTCACATTTTAAAATAAATGTATTTTCATGAATAACATATTTTTGTTAGTCACCATTAATTGCCACCAAAATATCATGTTAAAATATTATGATATTTGGTTTCAGCCAGATGAGAATGAGTTCCCTTTTGAATCTGGTCACCTCTGGAAAGCTTATTATGGACAAACCTATAAAACCTATTTTTTCTTTTTTTTCAAATGTCTGTCTTTATGTAAATTCCTTGACAATGTCTAATGTTAAACGTGCTATACAAATAAAGCAGAATTGAATATTATATATAATAACTTACTGTTGGAAAGTTGATTTATCAGTCCTTCATTGGGTTACTAGTTTGGTTGCTTTCAACCACCAGGTTTTTAGAATCAAGATTAATACAATGAATGGTATGAACAAATAAGGCCTTGGCTACTTTCTTTCAAGCCCATATTGTAGTTGTATGCTGCTTATAAATGATAGTCATGCCAGGTGATTTAAGCCTATTAATTTCAAATTTCAACATTATCACTGATTTCCCCAAAAGACTTTGAAGGAGGAACTACAGGAAAAATTATAGGTTTTATAGGTTTTTGCTTATTTGTTCGAATGAATCAACTTATCTGATTATCATGCTTAGCATTCACTAGATCATTGCAGACAATGGACACTTAAAAAAAAAAAGGAGTAACCAAATTGGTTGTTGATTTTAGAAGTACCCAATTGCGCACCCTAATTTCTTGTCTCCTACAACTTATTACAAATTTATATTTGTAAAAACTATGACGGTAATTGTAGTCGAATTTTGAATCAGGTTTTCATGAACATGCACTGAAAAATATAAATGGGAATATTTTCAAAACCCTTGAGACTTCAGCAAAATGGATGTTTCAGGCTTGACCTGGATGTTGCATTATTAACCACTACATAAATAATACAGGACTTCATAAAACCAAATGGCAACAGTGTTCCGAAGCTGAAATTTGCTTAAAAAAAATCCTGTTAACAATGTTGTAAAAAAGTGCTTCATAGTGTTTGTTAATGTTTCTGGACATTATTCTGAGCTTTTTTTTTTTTTTTTTTCATTTGCTGCTATGTTTGTTTAAATACTATCATTCAGGCACCAGTGGCATTAGTGACAGTTTAAAAGAAGCAAAATGTCTTTAAATGACTTTGTTTACATACGGTATATACTTAAATCTACAATTATGATGGTATTTAACCATGTTATCTAATGAAAATGCATTCCATACTTTAAAGCAGGAGTGGCTACTGTTTTTTTTTTTTTTGTTGTTGTTGTTGCTGCTGTTGTTTAATAAACAGGTGGAATTAATTTTAATGTTAATTAAAAAAAAAAAGTGTGAAAGAAATTTATATTAGCTTCAATGTGATCCTGAGAAAATGGCACTTTGTAAGCTTATGATGCAAAGAACTTTGTATACTTTGTAACTTTGTTCATTTTGTATTTGTAGCAGAACCTACAGCTTTTATTTACTTGGTTACCCTGGTGACCAGCTCAACCCATACATTCTGCAATGTTCTAACACTCAATAGTCTCAGCTACTGAGCTTACCTAGTCATAATGAAGATCATAATGGAGATGTTTGGTTTGAAAAAAATTTTTTCAGAGACACTTGACAGAGTCGATCAGTTTTGTGGCAAATACCATAAGCAGTTCAAGAATCTTTTAAATAAAAACAGTTAAAATGACACATTTTATAACATGTTTTATACATTTATATAATGTAATATAATATTTAATTATTAAAAAATATTATGTAATATTTATTCAGTATTTCTTCTGCAATTTACTTTGACATCAATAACATATAATCATATCAACAAGCCCTCCTTAGCAATTAGGCTAAAGTAAATTCCACTAGCAGCAAAAAAAAATAATATTTGACGGTTAATCCCTTCCTGTGCAGGCTACCACGTTACACTGCATAAATTCTTTCAATGATGATCCTCGCGAAGCCCTAATCCAAGCTGCTTCTGATTAAGGAACCAAAAGCAATCTCTTCAAGCCCGACAATGAATCAGCACGTTTTAAAGAAAAGTCTTTCTGTAATCTATTCCTTGGCAATGAATAATGTGGCTTTGATAGAGTCTGTGGCTTTGATAGAGTCTATGTCTCATCAGTTCTCCCCTTTTCAATCGGGTCACATAAAGGAAGCTGGGTCACAAGCTCCCGCTGTAATTTGATTCCCATGGTTGTCAAAAGACTTCAAAATATCCCAGTGGCAAATGTTTGACATCTGCAAGTGACACCTTTGACAAGTGCAGATGACTGACAAATGCATATATAATGCACATTCACTGCTGCTTGCGAACATGTGACACTAAGGCCAGAATATCTGACAATTTGACTGTGATTTAAGGTTATGGATTTCATCCCAGCTGATGGCTTTTGCCCTTGAGAGCTACTTTATTACAATGTTACGTGTAACATGAGGTACATGACAAAACATAAGACAAATTGCTCCTAGTCCAAAAAAATTTAATAAATCTCTAAATCCCAGATTGACACATGTAAACCTTCCTGGTTAGCCATGGGTCTCAAACTGTAAAACCCAAATACTTTTTAGGCTACATCAGTTCTTTTGTGAGCCCCCAAAAAGCTATAAACTGAGGCTATTTTTTATATCAATTTTTTGTAAATTAAGGCTAGTATCATTTCTAGGAAAAATAACTATACTATATATAACTTAATATATACTATATTACTATACTATAACTATATATATATATATATATATATATATATATATATATATATATATATATATATATATATATATATATATATACACACTTTAAAATATACATAGGATCCTAATAAGACTGCTAGATTTTATATTTTATCAAATGTTATATTTCGAGGCATTGAAAGTAATTGGACAATTAAATGCTCAGCATATCCATGGCCAGATGTGTTTTATTAATTTATTTACAAATAAACAGATACAAGTGTTGATTTCAAGTGCTGCCATTTGCATTTGAAATATGCTGCTTTTAACTCTCAGTATGAAATACTGTATGAGTCCAAATATATAAATAAGTCCAAATAATTGTCTGAAAGTCAATTCACTGAAAGTCAATCAAGTAATCATTAGTAAAAAAAAATAAAAAAAAATGTAAAAATAACACCTAGGAGACCATTAAACAACGGTAATGGATTAAAGAAATCTTTCCATGTTTTTTTTTTCTTTTTTTGGCCAGATCAAGAACATCCTTATATATCTGTGTCAAAATAAAATAATCAAGAAAATACTTCACAACACTAAAATGATATACCATGGCTAAGCCTTACAAACACTTCCCTAACCTTTATGCAACTTAATAATGATGACACCTATATACCCAACATTAAATGCTAATAAATGGAACTGATCTGCACATCATGCTCTTTCGCTCTTTTTTTTCCCTCATATAACTTATATTTTCTTCTTCACTGCTACCATCTTCAGCCTATGATCTTCAGGAGGGCTCAAAGAAGATGAAGCCATTTGCGTGCAATCTTCGCCTAAACAAAGCGAACAGCAACCCCGCCTGCAGCTATGGATTAAATGAAATTGCCTTTTTCTGTACAACTTTGGCCAATTTCATTTAAGAAATTGCTGATGCCCTTGTTTGTGGAAGCATGCTCCATACCTCAGCAAAGCACATTATGGTCAAGTTTCTGTATGAGCTCGCTGCCGCGTTAGCCGCACGATCATAGCTAATATTCACCTCTCGATTCTGAAACTGTTTCCGCCAAGGTGTCCTCTTGTGTATAAAAAGTAAGATATAATTACTTTCTGTTTAGGAATACTGCTGTCAGCTTTTTTTTTATTTATTTATTTTTTATTTTACCAGAGAAGTAAATTAAACTTTCGACTCCTGTGTTAAATCTAATATAAGTTCAACATACAACCCCAAATAAGGCAAAAAAAAATATATAAAACTTTGCACCTTAGTACAATAAACCTAAACTATAATTAGTGGTGGTGTTAAATGTGCAAGGGATTATTTCTATACAACCCTATTTCTGTGGATACCAATAATTGTGCGGGGCTGTGTAGAATTAAATGAGAAAAGATAATTATTAAATGTCAAAGACTGCATATTAAATAGTTTAAAGTTGGGGTTTATATATACACTGTTCAAGTTTTACAAACTTCTGAAAGAAAACATGCTTTAAATTAACAACACATAAAAAAAAATGTGTTAATAGTGTATTTTTTATTGTTTACAAAATGAAAAGTAAATGAACAGAACAGAAATCCAATTAATTAAATTAGCGTGACCACCCTTTGCCTGCAAAACTCATGAGTTATACATTTACACAGCTTTTAAAGGAACTAGGTTGTTCCAAACATCCAAACTAACCATATTTTTGTGGATGTAGGCTGCCTCCCAATCCTTCTGTCTCTTCATGTAAAAACATACAAATTCTATGATGCTAAAATTAGGGCTCTGTTGGGGCCAAAACTATTCCTTCCATCAGGAAAGAACTGGCAAAAACAAGTGGGACCCAGGTATATCCATCTAATGTCTGAAGATGTCTGGCCAGAATGCATGAATTTAACCATGAATCAACTATGCATGAAAATATAGGAACTGGGCTGTATATTTGGCTGTAGCAAAAAACAAGTAGTTTGCTGAAGGTCTGAAGAGTGACAATAATGAGTGTCTGCAGACTACCATGAAGCATTGTGGTTTCCTGCTAGTTTGGGGTGATTTTCTTCAAATAGATTATATATATATATATATATATATATATATATATATATATATATAT
>JAAIIK010000020.1:3929543-3947720 GCA_014706435.1 Silurus glanis
CTCTCTCCCCCCCCACACCCCCCAGTCCCCCAAATCCTGCAGTGCTGTAATTTTGATTTACTTCAGATCAAACCCAGGGTCTACAGTCTATCTCAAGGATCATACATGATGGAAAGTTGCTTGAGGTAAAGCTCACTTCTCTCTTCTCCTATCTCACTACTCCGGTTCTCTGACAGTGGAATACAGTAATAAGCCACTCCACTTGAACTAAACAGCCTCCTTGGTAATAGAGGAGGAGGCTTAAGGCAAGGGGAAAAGCACATTGAAATCTTATTAGCTGCAATATCATAGATTTTTTTCTGCAAGTCATGTGTCAGAGATGTTTGAGCTAAGCCAAACCTAACAGAAGCGAGTTGTTAAAGGACAACAGTCCGGTAAGAAGAATGAGAGGAAAAAGGAACCTAGAGTGCAGTATGTATTTATTTATTTTTTTTTGTTCTAGCTTAAAGCTAAAGTGAAACCTGCACCGCTGCAAAATTCAGATGCACATGGAAGAGAGCAAAACAACGAAAAGTAGAATAAGTAAAAATAAAATAAAAAAATCTGCACAAACCAGCAGTATTTAAGAGTCCCAGGTGGAGAGTCAACACTTTATATGATGCAAACACAAATAAAAATTCCAACTAGCTAACTTTTGTCAATTCAGCATCCTGTGAATGTTACAAAAATGTTGCATTAGCCACCTGTACTTCTCTCAGATATGCATCACTAAATATATTAAGGTTATATATTAATTAACTAAAAAGACAATGTAACCAACAATTCCAAACGAGTTAAAATTTACTTAATTGCATATACATTAACCAATAACCTTTTTATATTTCACACCAGTTGCCTTGTGCGAACATGTTAACTAGATAGGATCTTGCTGTTTCTAAGTACAGCTTGAAAGCATGATATAATTGTCTCCTGGGCTGAATCAAAGCTGATCCCAGTGGGTGGACTGTACCATGTTCGCAGATCAATGAACCTTCTCACTAGAAGCTCACAGTGGGAAGAGACTTCAAATCATCTCATGTGACCAAATTACATATGTCAGTTCCCTACGCTCTAGGATGTAACAGGAACATGAGACAAATCTAAACTAGGCAAATATCTAATAGGCAAACTAGCGTTTATGTCCTTTCCACTTGAGCATGACCAGCAAGCCTGGCTAGATGTCCTAATAAGCTGGGGAAGTATAGGCTGAGGTGAAAAACAGTGACTAATACAGATAATTTGTAAAGATGCAAAAATGTTTGTCACAGACATGTAGGGTAGAAAATCTCTGCACGTTTTAATGAGCAATGGAGTCACTGTCCAACTAGACAAGGTAGCGGAATTTATAATATTACTGCCAGAGTTACCCTTGTGCCAAGCACTGGCAGTGAGAGGAATGACAAGGGGAATGTAAGCAGTATGATCATTTTGGATAGTTATAAAACAAAATGAATTAAAAAAAAAATTCAATTGCTCAAATTAGTGTGCAAGAAATGTATAGTTTATTAAACCTACATCAGCCAGAGAGAACTGAAAAGATCACAAAGGTAAGTTTTGACGAAATTTGTGGAACAATAAGAGAACATATACAGTCCCTTTCCAAAGTTGTTCAGATCCTTACATTTGCTTTTTTTTCCTGCTTCCAACTCCTCAATTTAGATAACTGTCTGTTCCTTTTTGGCTCACAATATACCCCACCACGTTGACACTGTCCCATTATAACGAGATAATCAATGTTATGGGTCCAGGGAGCAAGTAAAAATTAGTAACGTGAAAAGACAGTGCAAAATAAAATATAACCAATGCAGTCTGACTTAGTTATAGCCATGGACTTATCATAAGTGTTAAGAACTTTTACTGTATCATGTTTTGCTTGGATATGTAGACTTTTGTATACAAGAAATGTTGTGGCAAAAAAAAAAAAAAAAAAAAAAACAACAACATCAAAGCCATTCTGAATAAATAAACCTTTTTTTGACATTACAACCCTATGTTCTTTCTCAGACCAAAGTGTGGGTGTTCGTGTGACACCTTCTGAAAGGCCTGTTCCTTCCTCCTTATACTCAGTATATCATGGAATCAAGAAAAAAATCCTTAATGAGAAGAAAAACAATTCTCAACATTTTTATAGTTGAATTGCATATTTTTTTGTATGTTGAGGTCAATATACCGTCCTGTAAGATGTAAACATGCGCATAAGATTAAAGATCACAAAATTTCTCCAAGGTAGGGAAGAAATGTTTATGTGCAAAACTGCCTTATGGACCTTATCCAATCTTTGCACAGTTTTCTTGTCCTTAAGATAACAAGTTTAAAACAGTTGATGAGATGACTGTATTTCCAGTATTTTACTTTCCTTTAACCCTACATGTTATTTTCGCATTGTCTGACAAACTGATTAGCAATTGATAAATTGATTTATAGAAAACTACTCACAATATTTCAGCATATGATAATATAAAGTAAACATGTAGAGCATTAGTGTGATTTAAAATTACAACTTTTTTTCTTTGTCATTTCACTGAACACTCACTGAAGTCAGTAAATATGCAGTCATGACACTGTAACGCCTATATATTCGAAGACTAAATGATTACAATTTTCAGGATTTCAAAGAATTTATCATTTTACGTTGCTTTGTCACCAACATTTCACTTAACTGTGTGTGTGTCTTTGTGTGTGTTCCCCGAGCTAAACAGAAATACAAAAAAACCTTAAAAAGTTTTATCCTGTCAAGTGCACTTCCAGACCCTTTAATCTAAGAATCCCTTGCATTTATTTTTGCATTATATTAACAGAAACATAATGTAAAATCACCTTTATCTCCAAGATTATAGAAAAGGTTGGGGCAACTTTACTTATGAATCATCCACATTCATTTCAGTACTGAAACAGCTCTGGTTAAAGTTGTAAATGACATACTACTGGCTTCGTTAGCTGATTGATGTGCAAGGGAGGTGGTACCTAAGTGATTAAGGCATTGGCCTAAATCCAAAGGTTGTGAGTTAAAATCCCAGCCATATCAAGCTGCCACCCCTGGGCCCCTGAGCAAGGCCCATAGCTGCTCAGTTGTATGAATGAGATAAATGTAAGTCACTTTGGATAAGGGCCATGAATGTAAATGTAAATGATGACCATGTCCTTTATAATATAAAAAAGCACAATGTTCTATTTACACTAGCTGTTTAAATAAAGAGCTCCTTCCTGCATCTGAGCTTACGTTACAAGCTGATAAATAATAATAGTGACTTTTATATGAATATGAATATACATTTTTAATGTGTCAAAAGACTCTGTGCTAGGACCACCCCTTTTTTTCTTATAAATGCTACAATTCATCGCAAACATGATATACACGTTTCACTTATATCCTGATGACACAAAGATATACTGTATGCTTCAGCAAAACAGATGAGACATCAGCTTAATAAAGTTGAAGAATTGCTCTCTGATCTTACTGTACTTTTGTAAATTTGTACTTTATGACTTATGTCCTTTATAATTTATGTCATAGGCTGCTGGAAGGATTTACAGAGTAAGCATTTCATTGTATAGTGCACCAGACTGTTTCCTGCACATGACAATAAAGTCTTGCATCGTAAATATTAAAGAATGTAACGGACATTAACTTTGGATGCTGAGCAAATTATTTCCATTTATTTCTGACAAGACAGAAGTACTTCTCCTGGGGCCACTGCCAGATTATGGAGTAACTCCCAATGGTTTAAAAATAAATAAATAAAAGCAGCATTCATAATGTCCCCAGTATCTCTCAATACATATATGTTTAACTATTTACTATATAACACTTTTATCTCACAGAGTTTAGTAAATTATGCTTTATTTCTTTTTAACTTAATTCAAAGCCCCTCAGCTTTTAATTCCTTTTCTAGAAAGCCGAGAAGAGTGAATTTAATGAGAATATAGTAATATTGTGTTTTAGCTCAACCACTTGGGTTTATACAGTACAGATATCTGCTATAACTTACTGTATTTTTCGGACTATAAGCCGCTACTTTTTTCCCACGTTTTAAACCCCGCGGCTTAAACAACGAAGCGGCTTATTTATGAATTTTTCCTGGGTTTTTCCCGGTTTCACAAACTTCAAGCCAAAAAACTGAGGGACATAACATTAGACTAATGAAATTTCTGAACGGAAACGAAAAAACGCACCTCACCTGTGTTCTGAGCTGTACGGCTTCGGGAGAAAAAGCTTCCACTGGGGGTTTTTTAAACGCACGACAATGCCAAAAGATAAACTCCCGAGAGAAATAGTTGTAAAAGGAAGGAGGAAGACAGTAAACAATGACTTTCTTGATAGGCTACTGTTTAGATACAAGCCATTGTAACGCGTTGAGTCTGGGTCATGGGATAGCTCGCTAACTCCAGTTGCAACAGAAATCATATAAGCACAGACAGGTTTCCAAAACTCGTGCTTTTTTATTTTTCTTGACAACAGCGTTACAGGTTAGTCAAAGAAACTTAGAAATGAGCATCAGAAAATAATAAGGACATATTCCTCGGTCTTGCACACATGCAGTAATACCCGAAAAAATGCTGGCGGCAGGCTATTCTTAAAATGCCACTCTGCTCTTAAAGGAGCCACAACATATTTCACCCGTTACACCGTGTAACAGACACTGTCTTTCGTTAAAGCCTGTGTAAAGTTCATTAGTTTCAATGTAGACAATATAGACAGGTGCGGCTTATTTATGTTCAAAATAAAAATCTTTGTCAAATTCAGTGGGTGCGCTTTATAGTCCGGAAATTATGATATTCACTATACTTAGTTACATCTTAATTTGGTGTTTTAAAGAAGAAACTCCGTGATAAACCCTAGATCAGTAAAGTTATCTGGATACATTTGTGCTAACAAAACATACTTTCATGGAGGCATTCAGGCATGTTTTTTTTATTTTTGTATTTATTTTTTTTTTACTTTTACTTCAATGTGCCGAATTCTAAATTGAAATTCTTAGTTTAGAACCTTTACTTAAGAGTTAAGTCATTTATTTCATATGCACCAGTCTTTTAAAAGGAAATTGGCTTATGACTCCAATATAGTGTAGTAGTATTTTATGATTATAAACTATATTTAAATTATTATAAACTACACTATATGCACAAATGTTTGTGGACCCCTAAACATACAAATGTATTTACTATTTGAGCATTCTATTCCACCAATTAATAGTAATTAATATTATTATTAATTTCCAGTCTTCTGGGAAGTTGTCCCACTAGATTATGGTTTGTGGTTGTGAAGATTTGTGCTCATTCAGCCACAACAGCGTTAGTAAAGTCAGGTACTGATGTAGGTTGAGGAGGCCTGAGGTTCACTCTGCCTTCCAGTTAATCCAAAGGTGTTAAATAGGATTGAGTTCAGAACTTTAGAGCAGGCCACTCAAGATCTTCCACCTCAACCCATGTGAACCATATCTTAATAGAGCTTGTTTTGTGGAACAGGTTTGGGAATCCTAGTTGAAATGAAGGGAAAATTGTATGCAACTGCATCCAATTTCCAAAGACATCCTTTACAGTTGTGTGTCTCCAACTTTGTGGTAAGAGTTTGGGGAAGAACCACATATGGATAGTAAAGTCGGGTTCACCTTTACTTTTGTCCATATAGTGTATGTTACAATAGTACTAACCTAAAAATAAGGAAATCTACTAGCATCTAGCTTACTTTTGGTTTATTAAAATCCCCCGTGCTTGCTCCGAACAAAAGATTTAAGGTATTAGTGAGTTCCAAAAAAAACTTTTTTTGGAGTAGAGTATAAGGCACGAGTGTGGAAATTGTGAGGTTGATAATCATAGAAAGTTTTGGTAAAATTAGATGTTTTGATTTGCTGTATCACTGGTGTTACACAGTTAGCTATTTAAAGTGAGGCCATATGGAGCTGCAGTGAAGTCTAAGCAGAGCACTCTGTGCGTGGGGGGCATCTATGGGAGGTCATCTATGTGTGTGTGTATGTGTGTGTATGTTTGCTTCAACGAGTGTGGTTTCTGAACAGCTTTGCTCTATCCTCTTTCTGCCAGCCTCACCCTGCCTTCTCTCACTGGCATGCTTCATTCGACACAATACCGATACTGTTGGCATCAGCAAAGTTTCCTTTTCGCACTTCCTTTTTGCAATGCCTTTTCTTTGTCGTGGGCATCTTAAAGCCTAGTTTCTTGTCTGGCACTTGAGCTATTTACGCAAATTGCTCCTAGTGTGGTCCCTCGAACACTTGACATTTCCAAAAAAAGAAAAAATGTTAATATTAACACATCTTCGACAGCTACACAAGCAAATGCCATCTCTAGAATATTTGCTCATGGTCTATACTGTCCTAAAAAAGAAACTTGTCCCCATCATAAATGTGCTGCATTTTTTTCCACACACTGACAATGAAGCAGCACTTATAAAGCATCAGGACACCTGTTCAAAGCGTCTGCTCCACCCACCGTGCCTTCCTACACTCCTCTTATGGCTTATGTAAGACGCTCGTGTTTTTTTGAAAGGATGCCCATGTGGTTCTGAACACCGGGCAGACAGCTGTGTGTCATCCTTGTGCGCTGCTGCCTCTGTTATCCCCCCGTGCTGGTGCCTAACCTGATTCAGTCAAGTGTTGACAGTGAAGAGAAAGGTATGTTAGTCACTGAGGAGATGACACGCTATGCAAATATTGTCAGATTGTTGATGTCGGATTATTCTACTTCTGCAAAAAAAGCAGCTGGGATTTGCCAGACAATACCAGGTGTGCCATCAAATGTGGGATCTTTCGAGGTACTAAGGCTGTTTTCCCAACTGCATACATATAATGCAGTGTCGTAGCTAGTATACTTATAAGGAGACTAGCTACTGTATACCTCCTTTTTAATGTAACATTTTAACATATTTAACGAAATATATAAAATAAGCACTTCAGTTAAAACAAACTTTACTGTCATCATAAGTTAAATACAGTAGACTGATATGACTAGCAATCTTGTTTTGCATAACTAGCTTATTAGCCATTAGATAAGACAAGACATACTGTACGTCATATGGACAAAGGTTTTTGAACACGTATGATGTGTATATGCTTTTTGAACATTCCATTCCACATTGAAGCCCCGTATGGAAAAGCTGGGGAAGCTGTTCCGCTAGATTTTGGAGTGTGCTTGTGGAGATTTGTGCTCATTCAACTACAAGGGTGTTAGTAAAGTCATGGTAAAGAGGCCTTTGGGTGCAATACCCAAAGGCCAATTTATCCCAAAAATGTTAAGTAGTCTTAAGATCAATCAAGATCTTCCACTCCAACCCATGTAAACTATTTTCTACGCATTGTCATGCTAAAACAGCTTTGGGTCTCAAAGTGAATGAGAAATTTAATTGTGTGCCTGTCATAACAGTTTAAGGATGAAACAGATATGTCTAAAAAAGACCGGGGTCCCAATCATTTTGTCCGTATAGTGTATTCTCTATATCGCATTATGAATACTTACTGTTGTAGTTGCAGAAAACTTATTTGGTTAACATGGTAAAAAATGTTTTGGTTTTTACTGTGGTTTAATCTGTATTTCCACATCCCTGAGTGTTACTGATTGCAAAAAGGTCATTTGTCATCTGTACAAACTAATTAAACTGTCTTGCAAAAAAGTATTTCCTAGAGACAGCCAGATTGCACCCTTATTTGATTTGCTGTAGTTAAGCAGGTGGCAAGATTTGAGAACAAGTAGGAGCTTCTGTTGTAGCTTCAAAACATGACACATAACTATGAAATATATATATTGATCAGAAAATGTCACATCAAAAACTTCACTGCTGTGCAGTATGATCACTATTCTATTAGAAATACAAATAAAAACAACAAACAAATAAATAACTAAACAAACAATTAGCCCTATTACATGATGTGCTTTTTCCCCAGAGGTCCAGGTTTTTTTTTTTTTTTTCTGTTTCTCTGTTTTTCTTTAACTGCATGGTGACAAATAAGTGCAAGGCATTATTGTATTCTGAGATACATTTTAGCTCAGGATATTCACAATGACTCATTCGTGGAGTTACTGTAGACGTTTTTATTTTCAGGCATACTGAAATACAACACTGGTTAACTGAATTTCTAAAAGGAATAGCCATTTTTCCCTATGCACTGGCAATCTGCCCAAGAAGCTTGTAAAAATGTATTTGTTATATCCACATATCAGAGATTATAAGATTGCAGAAGATGCTTTAAGCTCTTGTAAGCCCTTCACAGTTGACAATATCTTTCGAACCGCCTTCATTTATTAAATTTGCATTTCAGCTTTTTTTTTTTTTTTTATATCAAATGCAACAATCAGATAACGTGGAACCATCTACGGCATTCTTTCACGGCTCCTATCGCTTTTGTACTGCGCTCTCTCCCAGGCGAAGCTCGGACTGAAAGGACATGCTTGCACAGCTTGGCAATTCAGTCCAGACACTCTTGACCTTGGAAAGTGTCATTTTTTTTTTTTTTCTTTCTCTCTTTCCTCCTTTTTCAGTCTGCTTCTCTTTTTTTCCACTTTTGATTATCCATGTCCTAATTTGCAGTAGTCAGGTAGTCGAGAACTGGCAAGGGAGCGTTCGACAGCCTTGAGCCCTGCACTGATGTACTGCAATGCTGGAAGGGTCGGTGTGAGGAAAGATCCTGCTGATTGCACTGCAAGGATCACAGTTAGGCTTGTGTGAAAAGAATTATTCATACACAAGCTGGATCATGATGAATGAAGGTTACCTAATGTTCAGGCGTTTTACCCATATAAACCAAGCCAACTGCTCTGATAAGAGCTCAAGATTAAAACCTGAAAAGAAATAGGTCAGGCCAATTATTCTTTTTCATTTCTGCCGAGCGTAAACATCAGATAATAAATGGCTCTTTGACTCGGAATATTATATAAATAAATGTAATATAAATGTAATGTTTCAGTAAACATTTAATCATGGAGCAATCCATTTTCCTCTCAGTTCCTTCCATGCATTTTATCTTTCATTTTCTCTACCCAGTTTTCTTTGTGTTCACTCCTGAGCGTTACACTTTGATCACTCTGCCATCTGCTTTGAGGATGGCACTACCTTGACTGGAGTTTGTTAGCAGAACGCAGGCCTCAGCCAGCTCTGGAAAAGAAGTTCTGGCCATATGCCAAACAGAGCCTAGAGAGCACCAACCAGATGGGTGTGGAATCAGGATGCCACTACCCAGTAGGAGAGCAAGCTTCCAGGCCTGTTGGCACTGCCCAGGGAGGAGTGAAGGGCAGCAGGCAAAGCCAAGTTAGCAGAGGACAGGAAATCTATGATTCACAATTCACTGGGTGTACAGAAAATATGTTATTTATTTTCAATCAAACTTGAGCACATTCTACAACCCTTTTTTTGACTCTTCATTAACTTTCCTCTGTTCTTGTCTTTATTTTGTTGAGTGGAATGCAAATCATTAATCAGTAGCTGTCTTATATCAATTTGAGAAGAAAAAAAAAATCTGTATTCTGGCAGAGTTATTTTCACTGGGAACAGTCTGCTCTAGAATAAAACTCCTGCATCTTAACAGCGATTAAATGAAAGTCGGACATGGTTATGTTATTTTATTTACATAAGCTGTTTAAATATAAAGAGCATTACTGAATCATTTATGATTATATTTATAGAGTTGGTAGTATTGACTGTTAAAGAATGATATTTGTATTACATAAGTTCCTGGAAACTAATTTCATTTAATATACATTTAATTACAAACCGACAAAGAGCAGCCAATATGGCAGTAAAATGATGTTTCATCATTACATTTTTTGTTTGTTTAATACTTAGATTTTTTACTTATTTAAATTTTTTTACTTTTCATTTTTTTTTTTATATAGACTTTACTTAAATCATTAAACACTACCCTATTACTGGTAGTTTGTCACCAAAAGTATATAATATTAAACATATTGTGTATACATAGAATCATATCATCCACCCTTAATCTACCTTAATCTTTGATCAGCCTTCAAGATCACGCTTTCTTTTTTCTCAATTCAGGAACTGCTAAATACAAATGATTGATGCTACAAAACGAATTGAATATTACTGGCCAGGCAGCATCTTTCTACAAAATCCAAGTGTTGTTTGTCAGGATAGGACAATAGAGAACAAAGCTTTATTAAAATTCACTAAATAATTTGGGCTGTAAGGAAGAATGAACATGGCTGATCTGTTTAGAAATAAACTAGGGAATTATCCTGGGTCCAAATGCTTATTGAACAGAGCTTTTTCTTAGTTTTTTCTTTTTTTCCAGGAAATGGAAAGTGGTATGACAGCAGTATTAAATTTTTTGCACAATCAACCTGCATTGCACTCGTTATATAACGTCCACCAAAAAAAATCAATCATGAGGTTTCGTCAAGTGACTTAATAGAATGAATTGACCCTGACTCAACAACTGAGTTATACTGGACTATATGATCTCATTTTTCATTTTCATTACATTAGTCTCATATTCAAATTCACTTTAAAGGCATCTATAGAATTTATTTAAAAGGCATTGGATTTATATATTCCTACACAGAATTCCCTTGGCATGGGGAAAAACATAAAGCAAATAAACCAGAACAAAACTGAATCTACACACACACACACACACACACACACACACACACACAAACACAATCCTGCACCTACTCATCCTCTTTCATTCCAACAGCCCACTATCAGACACCTGCCACTGTTTGTGGTAGGTGTGTGGGCAACTTTAATGTCGTCAATACCTCAACGCTTTTTTTTCACTGTATCTTTGAGATCATCCTTCTTTCAAAAGACACAGCGTTTCTGACATTGTTGGTAATCCTCGATCTACTTTGTATTAAAAAATACATGTGATTTCAATATCAAACAAATCACCTGCTTCATTAGGTAACAAACCAAACAGATCGATTAATAATGTATAGAAGCAACAAAGACCAGATTGAGCATTGGAGTTGAAAGAGCGGCTGGAGTTGAAAGAGTGGCTGCGTGACACATGGTCAGTCCCCGCACTACACCTGAATTGAAATACCTCACTGTGCTTATTCTGTAATAGTGTCTTCTTCTTCTTCTTCTTCTTCTTCTTCTTCTACTTTCGGCTGCTCCCATTAGGGGTCGCCACAGCGGATCATCCGTCTCCAAACCACCCTGTCCTCTACATCTGCCTCGTTCACACCAACTACCTGCATGTCTTCCCTCACCACATCCATGAACCTCCTCCTTGGCCTTCCTCTTTTCCTCCTACCTGGTGGCTCCATCCTCAGCATTCGTCTACCAATATAATTCATGTCCCTCCACTGCACATGTCCAAACCATCTCAATCTCGCCTCCCTCACCTTGTCACCAAAACATCCTACATGTGCTGTCCCTCTAATAAACTCATTTCTAATCTTGTCCATCCTCGTCACTCCCAACGAAAACCTCAACATCTTCAGCTCTGCTACCTCCAGCTCCACCTCCTGTCTTCTACTCAATGCCACTGTCTCTAATCCATACAACATCGCAGGTCTCACCACAGTCCTATAAACTTTCCCTTTCATTCTTGCAGGTACTCTACTATCACAAATCATATTCCGTAATAGTGTAAAATTATAAATAATGCAACATTCTCTGACTTTTGATAGCACTCACACAGGAAGCCATTGGCATATACATAAGATATGAAACTGGGTGAAAAGTACTGAAGCACTTGTACTTCCTAATCCAGACCTTCTAACTTTGTGCATAGATCCACGGTGCTTGGACATAGGAATGAAACAATACAACAATTATTTCTAAGATGCAAAAAAATGACCTTTAATGTATCATAACCTTATGCAACAAACTTTGAAATGTAATACAACCTTTTACAAAACAGTATATCTTTGTGAGCGGAAATACCTTACATAATTCATAGTCAAAATGGTGAGATAATAAACCAAATATAAGTTTTTTAATACTATTTCTAGTCTGTATTTTTTTTCCACAGAAAAACAGTTCAAGCTTGTTCTATTGGCATGTATTCTAATGCTTAATTCTTTAACAGCATTTATGCCTAGAAGTAAGCAATTAAATCTGCCAATTGATTAAGGAAGTTTCAAGCTTGAAATTAGACATAGGTTTACTGATCTTATATTTGGGTTTATAGGATAATCTGATAAAAGGATGCTTTAGAGAGAGAAAAAAAAAAAAGCCACACCAGACATTTCAGCATTTCAATTTCAAAGACTATCCGAGAAACAAGCTGGGAGGATTCACCCTGAATGGGATGCCAGTACATCACAAATCACCATGGACACACACATACACACACACACACAAGGGTTCAGCATAGCCAATCCGCTGTTTTTGGCTGTTGGAAGAAACCAGAGATCCAAAGAAAGTCCACATGAACACAAGGAGAATATGTGCACCTCCACAGACAACTAATACAGTGAGTATCAGTGGGCAAGCAGCATCTGTCTGCAAAAGCACAGTGGTGTCTATCAGGATGGCACAAAACTAATCAGAACACAGTTTTGTTAAAATTTAGGAAGTAATTTGGTCTGTAGGGAAGTAGGAAAAAAACCATGAACATGGTAGATCTGGATAGAAATATCCTAGCGAGTCCAAATGCTGTTTAACTAGTGCTTAGACACATTTGTTTTGTTATATGTATTAACAGTATTACTCAAACGTTCCCTATTTTCTGAAAGGTCAGAATGAACCACAGATCCAAAGAAAGATCTATGATGCTTTTGCATCACAAGCGAGGACAACAGTGTAGTCAAAATCTTGTATGTAAATTATTTAAAACACCTACTACAACTAAGTATTGATACGTGTGTGTGCTATGTAATGGTGTCAGCATGAACGTTTAGTCTATGTGCTAGCAAAAACAAAAAACCTGTCTTGATGAATGCAATCATA
This sequence comes from Silurus glanis, assembly GCA_014706435.1. Taxonomy (NCBI): domain Eukaryota; kingdom Metazoa; phylum Chordata; class Actinopteri; order Siluriformes; family Siluridae; genus Silurus; species Silurus glanis. The sequence continues at coordinate 3,942,394 of JAAIIK010000020.1, forward strand.
TTAAAGAATACAATATAATGAATTAATGTTGCAATTATTATTATTATTATTATTATTATTATTATTATTATTATTATTATTAGATCAAGAAGTTAATCAACATCATCCACTACACTTGTAGGTAGTCTATTATATTGTGTAACATGACATAGAAATTGTGATGCAAGCTCATACATTCAGTATACAAAATATTTTGTTTTACCAAAAACTTTTCCCTTCATTACAACAGTTTTTCTTGTTAGCAGTGAGGGCACAGTGTCTCTGTGAGCTTAGAGAAACTTGCACATACACACAAACGTCAACAGAGCAAGATGATTGTACTTTTTTCCTGGGTTTTCATAAGGGCCTTGTTGAATACCTTTTTCCTATAAAATGTTATTTAGAAGTAGGTCTTCTAGCTGGGTGGTGGCCAGAAAAAAAAAAGATACATTCAGCCAGTGAGCTATCAATTTATATGTTTTACAAATATGTTTTGTTTTATTGTATTTTTTTTTTACAATAAAAAAGTGTGGAAGGGATGCACCAAACACACTTTTTTCCATTACTCATATGATGCTGATCTACGATACTGACCTGATATTGACTTTGTTCTTGTGAAAGCCATCTGGAATCTTGTGCTGGAAACTTACACTGATATAAGATGGGGATTTAAGTTGCATCTTGTTCATGTAAGATCTCTGCTGTATCATTTAAATATCACTGTATGAAATAAAAAAAAATGTTCGCTTTGAAAAGGCTACATTTTAGGCAGCAAGTCTACAGCAAGGACTTCATTTTATGAACTAAATTAAATTTTTTATTATAAAATAAAAACAATTTAAAACCCTGCAATAATCTCCCTAATGAGAATACCAAATAAAAAAGGCAACGAAGGAACTCAAATAGATATTATTCTACCATTATTATTATTATTTTTTTTTTTATTCAAACAGGAAATAAAACTTACAGTATGAAGTAACTAATAAACTACAGGATTAGACTGCAGGACTAATTCATTTAGCAAAATAAAGGAAGGCATCCATTTGCACATGCAGTAATGCAATATATAGAAAGGTACTGCACAGGGTTGAAAATACATTTAATATACAAATTTACGGTTTCATCTGCATCATTCCTTATTGATAATGCGAACTGACAGCATTTAATTGCCCATGACCAGTGTCTAGCTTAATGAGAGAAAATCTTTTCATTCTCTAAAGTGGAGTGCTCTACAAGTGAGTCGAATAATTCAATTACTCTCCATCGCATATCCTCATCCAAACAACCCAGATCCTATTCATGTGCATGTTGTATCCAAGCGTTCATACAATTTATCATTCCACTACCTGCAACGTCCCTACACTGCTTTAAATTAAATAAATAAATTACTGGTAAACAGAGTCGGAGAATAATTAAAGAGTTATACAGTTTGGGGGACAGAGAGGAAGACGAGGGATTAGAGATGAGCATCATCATTAGTACCATCTTATTCCCTGGTCCTTCATTTTAATGTCAACATTTGGACAGTGAAAATCTCAGTGGATGAGAATCCTGATGCATGCTAATTGTCGGTAAAGGTGCTTATATTTATGCATCGCCCACTACTACTAAATACGGTCAACTTGTATAGCTTGCTAAATCTTGCCATTAACATAATCAATTTCTTTACCACGATAAAATAAGTATACACCGCATTTAATTTGTGTCGTACACTGATAAACCTTGCCGGTATCACAGTTCAGGCAGATTACACACAGCTCGAGCTCCAGCTGTGAATAAATAGCCGGTGAGAAGAGATAATCAACCCCATATTACCAGACCTTGCCAAAGCGAAGGTGGCACGTGGTTGATCAAAGAAGAGCGAGGTCGTTTAGTGCCGAGATGAGAGCGCTTTGGGAGAAAACACATTTGGACAACTGGCAGATGTGGCAGGAGCTTCCAGATGTCTTCATCTGTCTCCAGAGTGATGTTTCAAAGACATTTTGCACAGATGGTCCATGCCACAGAGTCTAGCCCATCTCATACCTTTTGATTCCAGGGGCAGCACATTAACCCGCCAAAAAAAAAGAGAGAGGAACACTTTAAAGATTTTCGTAATTGTACAAATGTAAGGATTTTTGGATTTTTGAATGTGTCAAGAGGATGTATGTAGGAGGACTTAACAGCTCCTTCCAAGCTGTTTAATAGCATAGTTAACCTGACTTGAATTTTAATAAGAAACAAGAATACAATTACACTTAGCTTCCTAGTTGATTCTGTCTATTTAACTGGTCACCCACTTCTGGTGCACTTTGCCTTCTTTAGGCATGATACTCCTGTATTCTTTCTATTAAATAATGGACTTAATATTTTATGTCATTGTGATGGTCACTGTTTGGGTTAAATACCGTATACTTTTTTAAAAAAGAACACTGACTGTGACTTTATTTGAACCATAGCTCCTTGGTCATGGTGCTGTTTATATGCCTACTCCCTAAAATAGGTTTGTTCATAGCAAGTTCACATTCATGGCATATAGTCATAATGAACTCAGAAGAGAGAGAGAGAGAGAGAGAGAGAGAGAGAGAAAGAGAGGATGGCAAATATAAATACACATATTTAAGATTTCCTTAAAATCTTTTAAAATCTTTATTTGTGATAGAATACTTTTTTGGCTAAGTGTATTTTTAAGGCGATGCTGACAAAAATAAGACACTTACAGTATGTTATGGTGGAGGAAAAAGAAAGAAGGAAAAAGACAATTCTTCTCATCCTTCTTACTTCCGCCGTCATTGATTAAACATGTCCACCAGCCCTCCTGGTCCAGAGCCGTGTTAGTGTTTTTAGTTTATTCAGGAATCAGCGAATCGGTGCCTTACAGAATTTCCCAACCGTTCAGCTTGTTTCCACTAGACGAGCTGCTTTAGGACAATCTGAAGCAGCAACAGAGACTAAAAGACTAAAGTGGCGCATGTTTAATAGCATCTAGAGGGAATGTCAATTACACATTCAAGATTGATCGGCCTTTTCTGTGCTCCTCCGCCGAGAACTGACTTTTTTTGTCAGATTATATTTTCACATATCCACAGGCTCACATTGATATCGTTTCTCTTTAGCTCTCACAAAGATTCATGCTCCAGATTGAACTTGTAATAGGCATACCAGCAACACCACTAATCACACTCAAAAAAAATAATTATTGTACTTCCCATCAATGCATTCATTCATTACTTGCTTTAAATCCTACTGAGGTCAGACTAAATTGATTTTTTTTTCTTTTTCTGGCTGATGTGATCAGTTGTGTGCAGTTGATTCAGCTGGAGTTAAAATGTACGTCGATAAAGTACAGGAAAGAACGGGGTGCTAGTATTGCATTCTTATTGCAACTCCTGGTGAAACAGATGCATGCAGAGGAATGCTAAAAAATATATGGTACGTGACAATACTCATTCTTTTACTGAAGAATACACTGATCAGCCATAACATTAAAACCACTGGTGCAGGGAACATCATTGATAATCTCATTACAGTAGCACCTGCCGAGCGGTGGGATGTAGCAGGCAGCAAGTGGACAGTCATTGTTTAAGTGACAAGGTCAGATTGCTAGACGACTATGTCAGAGCATTTCCTAAACAGCAGGTTTCTGGTATGCAGTGGATAATAACTACCAAAAATGTTCTACCGAAGTACAACCAGAGAACTTCGTGACAGGTATATGGGTATCTGATCCGTAGCACAAAATGCTGAAAATAAAAATGCTGGCTGCGATAGAAAGGTGTCAGAAGACACAGTGAGTTACAGCATGTGAGCATCAGAACTGGACAATAAAGCAATGGAAGTGTATATCATGTGAATGTTGCGTGTGAGTATTTTGGAAAAGCTTGGATCCTGACATTCATATGGATGTAAATTTGACATGTATATGTCATGTACCACCTACCTAAACATTGCTGCAGACCAAATGTACTGCTTGATGGCAACAGTAATGGCAGTCATCTTTTTAGAAGGAAAAAGCACCCTGATACACTACAAATTCTGTTCAGATATGGTTTAAAGAACATGCAAAAAAGATCAAGGTGTTGATTCGACCTCTAAATCAAGCATCTGCGTAATGTGCTGGATACAGCCTGATCCACAACTTGCAGGATTTAAAGAAGCTACTTTTAAAGTGTTGTTGCCAAAAACCACAGCACACCTTTTATTTCTGGATGTCTTGTGGAGTCAATGCCATATTGGGTCTAAGAAGTCTATATATACACACACACACACACACACACACACACACACACACACACACACACACATTATATATATTTTATAATAATTATTATTATTTTTATATATTATTTTTTACAATAATATCTATTATATAGTAGAAAAATCAATTTTATTTCATCTTCTTAGATAATCTTTATTGGTTTTTTCTTTGTGTGCTTTTTTCATTACTCATTCAATTCGGTCCAACTTTCTCCCACTCTCATGGACAAGGCTTCACTATTGAATGGGATTTAATATCATCCTTAAAAACAATGCCTTTGTTTGCATTTCAGCACAGGCTGGAGAGGAACAGCTATGGGCCTCATCTTTTGCCGATTTTCTGTCATCAGTCTCACAGAACATGAGGGTTCTTATTCATTTCTGTTGAGTCTACATCTTATTAGAGCAGGGCATGATGTAAACACTTATAAGGCATAATTAAATATTGGACAGAGAAAATCTTGCTTGATATAATACTGACTATATGAATGAAGTCCAATTAAATAGTAGTTAAACCCTACATCATTTGATGCGACGGTTGTGAGCTGTCACGTGACTCATTCTCCTCTATGAGTTCATTAATTATATTATATTCATTCACCTACTGTATTTAAGTCTATTTCTTTTTATTTTGTATCACATTCCAATGCCACCCTCTCCCCTATTTTGTTTGGAATCTATGCTGCTGTTGAATTAAACTGCACCAAAATACAAATTGAAATCATAATTCAAATCACTTTTCTTGGGCAGTCCTAAGAGAGATCCATCATGCATTATAAATCTTCGGCACTCAAGCAGCCTATTATCATTACATTTCCTTCACCATGCTTGACAGAAAGAATCAAGAACTCCTCCAGCATCCCTTCATTTGCAGTACATACTAATGCTCTTGTCCAGGCATTCACTGTTCAATGCCTTATTATTTTACCATATTTATTATTTTTATGTGCCAGTTTAAAATGTGTTTTTTTCTATAAAACTTTGCTAAGATGCAGTGTAACTGAATGTTTTACATTAAAGCACTGAATAAATTATCAGAATTTGGCAAAACATAGTTTTTGCATTTCTTAAATTTTATATATATATATATATATATATATATATATATATAT
>JAAIIK010000020.1:3956751-3967989 GCA_014706435.1 Silurus glanis
GAGAGAGAGAGAGAGAGAGAGAGAGAGAGAGAGAGAGAGAGTGGTACCTGGGAGAAGTGTTGAATAATGGCAGCCAGGCACCGTCTTTCTGGTTGATAAGGAAAAGCGTAAGCGGCAGAGCGTGTCTGAGGCAGTGAGTGCTCTGTCTGTGACCCAGCAAACCCAGCAGGCCACAATTATCTTAGCAACTGCAGAAATGAGCCCAAAAACCTTGGCTCATGGGGTTGATTTGAGAAGAACACAGCTGAGACTTGGATTGGGGGAGCTGCAAATGATGGCTGACTAGCCAAGAGAAGACACTAGCTGAAAATTTTGAGGAAGAAAAGAAGTGACATACAGAACTCTGTGTATTTCATTTAAAAAAAAAAAAAACATTCAGCATTACATCGTCAACCATGCTGTTTGTCTTAAGTCAAGGTCATAAATGAATCAAGAACATTTTATCTTTCAACTTTTCACCTTTGTCCCACAGTGAAAAGTAAAACATAAGAGCAGTAACATTTCCCTTTACATTTCTTTTCCTTTTTTGCATTTAGAGAATTTGGTACAAATCCTTCGTCCGAGCATTTTACAATTCTGCTTTGTTTGGCCAACGTCTAAGAATACTACTAGCATCATATCCTGTTAGGAATTTGCTACAACAAAAAATTACTTTAAAAAAGTACCAGAAGAATACCAACATTGCTAACAAGAAAATCAAAGCAAGCAGAGAGAAAAACAAAAACATTTTTACCACAAAATCCCTAGTGTGTGTTGGTGGACAAGATAGCTTATTGTTCTTTCAGATATGCCCCAAGCAACAGTAAGAAGACAGCGAGGCGATATTACGGTGTTACTTAATAATAAGCAGCTCTTGTGTTATTTTAGCATCCAGGGATCTAACAGTCCAACATTCTTTTTTCTATTGGCTCACAAATTCACAGGACAAAATTCAGCTACTTAAATTTGCATAAAAAAAACTTCTGCAAGTTTTTCACACCTAGTATCCTCATTCTTTACCCAAAATAATGCATCATTTGTAGTACTTTTCTGATATATTATATATAGGAAGAGGTCAAAAATCACAAATACTATGGTTGGCACCAAAAATACACAATGTATTTTTAAAAATAAAATGTCTAGCTTATAAATGATAAGATTTATCTAAGGCTACTAAATTTGAAACCTGATGTTGAAGAGTTGCACAGTTTCATTAAAATCGTACAGTATGGTATGTAAAAAGCTTTGAAAAATGTACTACTCAGCTATGTATTATTTAGCCCTTACACTTAATAGGAAAATTCAATAGTTACTCACCTACCAATGAGTATTAAGGGACCTGTAGTCAGATAGATAGCTGAAGGTTCCATATATGATGTCGCTGTTTTGATGCTTATGCTGTGATTTTTCTTATTTTCTCTAATACTAAAAGCTTTAATCAGGATGCCATTAATCAGTAAACATAATCCCCATTGCATTGCATGATGACTCTAAAGTTCATCCATCTTATTGCTAGAAATCTGACAATTCAATTGATTTTTTTATTTTTTTTTTATTCATTACTTCCTAATATCTACTACACAGTGTATTGATGGATGTCTAGCGGAGCTCATTAGCATCACCAACAAAGATGATAGTACATAGAGTATGGATTTTTTTTTGACTGGCATGTTAAATTAAAAAGTTGCTGACTGTTTTCACTCAGTGGTTTAAGTATTCATTTTTGAATAAATATTTTGTCCTGCTCTTGATTTAAATTCTGAGAATAAAATGCATTAATGTGCAACACGTTTTTAAGCTGTAGAATGCAACCAGTAGATGATTGGAATGAATTTCAGTATCGTTTGTGACCAACAATATGCGACCCACCAAATCAGCAGTCACTGAACCCGTGCCAGCATTCAGCAGACCCAACCAAATGAATGATTTGAGCTAATAAATGCATAAAAACAAAAACATTTATCAAACTGCTTACAAACTAACGTGGCTTCTGTGGCAAATTCTCTATTATAGTCAATCATATTATTTATGTCCATTATTAACCTGATGGCAGCTTATTGGACCAGAGACAAGAAGGCCAGTGGCATCCGATCAGAAAAAGCACAGTTTTCACACACTTCTGTAAATTGTTCATATTCTTTGCTGTTTGAAGACCGATTAGTGAACTGACAACATGATTGACACTATATTTATTATTTTTAAATAATACAGTCTCCAAATTATCCAGAATTGTACACTATATGGACAACAGTATTGGGACACCTGACTTTTCTAGTCGTATGTGGTTCTTCCATCTTCAAGCAAGATATGGTTTGCATGGGTTAGTGTGGAAGATATTGAGTGGCCTGCTATACAGCTCTGACCTCAATAATATTGAACACCTTTAGATGAATTGGAATGCTCCCTGAATGTCCCTCAGGTCTCCTCACCCCACATCGGTACCTACTTTTACTATTCCCCTTGTGGCTGAATAGGCAAAAATATCCACAACCACATTCTAAAATTTAGTGAAACATCTTCCCAGAAGAGTGAAGGTTAGAGTGAAGGTTATTATACCAGCAAATGGGAACTAAATGTGGAATTTAAGAAATGTGGAATTAAAATAAAAAAAAAAAAATGCATGTAACTGCAATGTTTTATTTGTTCATCTTCCACTATATAAAACAGCTGAGCTCCAGCAATATACCATGTGCAACTTGCTCGCCTTGTTCTCAAGGGCAAAAAGCATGTAAACGTATAAGTAACTTTCAAGACGTGTCAGTGAGTTTGACTCGTAAATGAGTACTTACAGGAACACACATTTGTATTTAGGACTTCACCCATAATAGCAAGGTCTGTATGATGTCAGCTGCATCCATATGCTATATAAATGCAGCTCAACGTCTGCAGACAGTTAAAAAGCTAGATTGAAAACATTTTCTAAAATATTACCAGAAAAAATATTAAGGATTAAGGTTTAAAAAGTATTCAGATCCCAGATCAGTTTTTACATACTTGACATTTGGCCCGTTACCCAATAATTAATCCAAAACAACAAAGAAAATAACGATTTAGAAATATTTTTGAATAAAAAAAAAAAAAAAAAAAAAAATAACTCATTTAGATCATTATTTAGATCCTTGTCTAAAGGATGTCAAACTGAGCTCAGGTGCATCCACTTTGCTTTAATAATCTTAAAATATCTATAAAACTTGACTGGAGTTCACCTGTGAGTTAATTGATTGGACATGATTTAGAAAAGCATACACCTGTGTGTATAAGAGCACACAATTCGCAGTGCATGTACTGTAAGGCCAAACACCAAGGGTCTGTTCACACCTGGTTTTAACATGTGTTCTGAGTGAACAAACAGTACAGATGTGAAATGGGTCCAATGAGTCCAGAAAAGATCCAATCACTTAAACCACATCCAGAGGACACGTGGCCACATAACATCTGTAGTGTGATCGCACCAGCATCTCACTGAGGCCCCGAACAGCAAAAAAGGACTACTTAATCAACCGTGTCGATAGGAATGTGCCCTAACCATAGAATATGTAATTACTACAAGACTGCTTGGAAATCACATTGAAAGCATGCACTCACCCATGATAGAATGCTACAAAATTGCGTTTACAAAGACAAAGTCATTTCTTTTATCGTCTGATTTCTTATTCATTTTTAAAAAAAATTCAGCAAACCACATGATTAAAACAGAATTAACAGGATTCATTGGACATTTCAGCATAATAATGGTGCACGGCACCCTTTCTTGTGTCAAAACAAAGTATGAAATTCCATCTCAAGAGGCCACTGCAATTGTATTCCTAATGTAAACAGCTATGCAGCTGACCACTTGTGATTAGGTCCCTTGTGGTGAATGTTAATAGCAGATCTACATGAAAGTCAGGTCCTCAGCTTAGATGTTCATCAACTTCTCTTCAACCAACTCTGCAGTGAAGCATGGTGGTGGCAGCATCATGCTTCTCCTCAGCAGGGATGGAGAGACCAATGCTCCAGGGTTACTCAAACTCAGGTAAAAGTTCACTGCTCAGCATGACAAGGACACAAAGCATACAGCCAAGATAACATTCAAGTGGTTTCAGGACAAGTCTCTGAATGACCCTGAGTAGTGGCTCAGCCAAAGACCAGACGTGAATCGCATAAAATATTTAGGTAGGGACCTGAAGATAGTTGTTCACAGTAGCTCGCCATCCAATCTGTTTGGGAGCTTGGGAGGATCTGAGAGGGAAGAATGGGAGAGACTGCCTAAATCCAGATATGCAAAGCTGGATTTCTCAGAAGACACAAGGCTGTAGCTATTACCATATGTGCTTCTTCAAAGTAATGAATGCAATTCTATACATTTTAAATGTTTTTGTTTTGTCATTATGGATTATTGTGCTAATGGTTAAAAATCACTAACTATTAAATTATATTTCAAATTAAATCCATAACACAATAACATTAGAGAAAAAAGAAGAGATCTGAATATTTAACACTGTATGTAAGGAGCATGGTAGGGTTAAAAATTAATGAGGGTGAAACATGCGGAAACCTACGAGAACAGAAACGAAATCAACGTCTGAATAAAAACAGGAATTGTTTTTGTTGGATTTGAAGTAATCCAATAATTGTTATTCTACCCCTGTCCACCACCCATGTATATTTCAGAACTTCAGGAAACACTTCATAAACTCAAAAAGTGGTCACGCAAATTTGTCTCTGTGAGTAAACAAAATTCTTGCTTTCCATACCTTCAGTCTGAAACAGCTTCACCTTGGCATTCTCATTTATGTTTTTTAACATTCTCCCTGGTCAATATAAAATAAATCCCAGAGTTAATAGGAATTGGCTAATCTGAATCATTTCAACAAGAGAGTTGTGAGCTGAGAGTCATCTCAAGTCCTTGTCCTGTTTCTAAATCTTAATGGTGTTTGACTGCAAATTCATGAGAATTCCCACAAGGCAACTCAGGAAAAGTTCATGGCTGTCTTGTAAAAACTTCAGAAGTCACAGATCACGGTTAACCGCTACATTGCATTGAACATCCTCTCTACCAATTACAGCAATCTTACTTTGTCAGTGCTTTTGGGTTACTGGGTTTTGAATGCATCAGGTTAGTGACAGTTGCTTTAGTTATCTTGTCATCAGATTATTATTTAAATATTCATATAAATTTAATTTCTTTAACAGCCAGAAAATACTCACACTATAGACCTGCCTGATTTTCCACACTTGAATCACACTGAATACCCACATTTGTTAATTTTCGCAAAGTGGATACGTTTTTTGTTTGGTTTTTATTAATTATTTTTGCTGTAACACTGAAATAACACATACATGGCACGTCGTTCGTATGTCTGGCCACACTCCCTTCTTTTCCCACTTTAGTCGCAGGTATCCTACTATCAATCACAATATTTCACAGGTACAACAACTTTTGCTTTTTTTTTTAATTTACAGTGAATTCAAATGTAACCCAACCATATAATTGCTACTTTTACCAATCTTTACCAATTTACTCAATCAGCATCACCTGAAATAGGAAAAAAATATAAAAAAAATATATTGTGATATATAAAAAAGTAAAGTTGTGTTGTTTCCATGTTGTTAGTCCTGTAAAAACTGAATTTTTGGTTTAATAAATGACTAGCACTTGTAGGTAGTGGTAGTAGGCTGGATGCTGTGTCAAGTATGGCACTTTTCCAATTCACTAGTTAGAGATAAGCATTTCAGGCCCTGCATCTGGCACTTAGTGCTTTGAGGGCAGCACTTTAAAAGCTGTTCAAATCAACAGGTATGCCAAAATGGACCACATCATTTTTAAGAGAACGAAAAGAAAAACACTGGTATTTCTGCTGTTTTGTCCAGCACAGGAATGTCACTTATTTGATTTTTATCTGCCATTCTTGCCGTTAAATATGCTCTCAATATTGTTATTGATGCTCGCTTATTCTTTCCTCTATACAGTATTCTATACACTGTATACAGTATCTCACAAAGTAAGTACACTTCTCACATTTCAACCATTTTAGTATTTCTTCTAAAGGGAATATACGTCGATATACAGCTTGTATAGCGGCATACAGATGTACTGCCCCCTAAAAATAACAACATACAGCAATTATTGTCAAAATAACTGGCAAGAAAAATAAGTACATTGTAAGTAAACATGTTAAAACAGTATCCAAAGTGTCAATATTTTGTGTGAGCACCATTGATATTTAGCACTGCCTTAATCCTCTTGGGAATGGAGCTGCACAGATTGTTGCTGGGATCCTCTTCCACTCCTCCATAATGACATCATGGAGCTGCTGGATGTTAGACACATGGCGCTTCTCCACGTTCAGCTTGAGGATACATCACAGGTGCTCAATAGGGTTCAAGTCTGGAGACATACTTGGCCACTCTACCACCTTCACATTCAGCTTCCTCAGCAAGGCAGAGTGTTTGGGGTCGTTATAATGTTGGAAAAGTTTGGCCCAGTTTCTGAAAGGAGGGCATCATGTTCTGAATGTCACAGTACATGTTCAACATGCAGACCGACTTGTTGCAGCGTTGCATGGTTAAATCACATACAGCTGTTATTACTTAAGATGTACTGACTTATTTTTGCTAGTTATTCAGACAATATGTTGAGTTATTTTTAGAGGACAGTAAATCTATTCTAAACTATATCCAAGTTTAATTTCTATATTATTGTGTTTTGAGAAGATACACTTAAATGGTTGCTGAAATGTGAGGGGTGTACTCACTTTTGTAAGGACAATGTATTTTTATTTAGGAAATCATTTACAGTATAAAACACTTGCTTACAATTACTATGCAGTGTTCTCATATTGAGATAAAAAGTGTTTCACTGTTTGAGTGAGAGAATGGTTGAATGGTTAAGCATTGGACAAGCAGAAAAGCCAATATAAACAAGTATGCTTGGTCATCATATTACAAAGAGAAATGGTACTAGCAGGTATATGATTGTGTGTTATGACTTTTTGAGCTCTGTGAAACACCTTGCTGTTGCGTATTTCGAACATTTGGAGCTGTGCTGACTAGATGCTGTGTCGTGCAAACTAACCAATTAGGCACATTTTCAGGAAGAAGGATGGAAGACTGAGCTTTGCAAGATCAGACCTATTCTCTCTCATTATTCCTGCAAATGTAGCACTTTGAACACTTTGCATGCAAAAAAAAAAAAGCAGCCAAAAATAGATTTAAACGCCCTGTGAAGGCAGTGCAAGCTGGTTTCGTGTGTGCGACAACTAGTGTTTTGCAGGGCATTTTGCAATGTGAACGGGGAACTTTATGCGCTTGGCTTGTTACTAATTGCATAAAGAACTGCCAGAAAAACTAAAAAAAATGTAAAAATAAAAAAACAGCAGAAAATCAGCTCTTATCTAATCAGCTCAGCTTAATTAGTCAATCACGAATGATGGCAGAATGCTCATTATAGACGTGTGAGTAATGAGTTTGTGTATATATATATATATATATATATATATATATATATATATATATATATATATATATATATGTGTGTGTGTGTATATTGTGCTATATCCTAAACACTCAATACATGTATTATAGTTATAGAGTTATAAATATATCTTAATTACTAGGAATGTATTGATACTAATATTGGTCTAAGGTGTTCATTAAAAATGTTCCAATACAGACATCCCACATCATGCCAAAATACCTGAACAAGAAAAAATTATTTAAAAAAAAATTCTTAAGGGAACTTAAAGGGATTTAATTAGTTATTAGTTATTACTTTTCAGAGCGGGCAATATGAAGGCCAACCCAAAACAGGATGGAATATGATTATTAAAAATTCACACACAAACACACACCAAAGTAACTGCAAGCTTGGATCAGTAAAGTGAGTGTGCAATGACGCTGCCATTTATGAGAGCACTTCCGTTATGCGAGCACTGAGACACACGCACTTTCTCTTTATTAATGATACTGTTTAATGCCATAACATCGATAACAAACAACTCAGCACCAACATAAACAGAGCCCTATTATGGATAATATTGAGGGTAACACTTTAAACTAGGGATCAGAAATTAGCCAGTAAGTAATGACTAATGACTGCTTTTGTTAATAACTGTTGTTATTACAAAGGCCTTTATTGGTTATTATGAAATTTTTGCAATTTATGAATGGTCTTATCGACCATTTACACTTTTCTTTCATAACAACAAACACGTTTTATAATTATTTCATACTTATACTGTGTATTTTGCCCAATACAAGCTACTAGTACCTTCTGTTCTTAGCTAATAGGATCATTATTATGACAGAAAAAGTGTTAAGGGGCTATAAGACAAAAATAAGAGAATAACCTATACATTTCCTGATCACTAAAATAAAGTGTTAACATATTAGGTTACTCGTTTCAGTATAAGGTGCAGAATTGATGTATACAAAAAAAAAAGTAGTAGACGTATCTCATATAAATATACATTAATTTATATGCCAAATCTTTTCATACAACGTGACTTAAAAGTGAAAGAGGATTAGAATTTAGATAATTAAAGGGCTTTAAGACTTCATCCTGCAAAGCTGTCTGGGTGTTCTGTCAAAATGTCACACTCTGCCCATTAAAAGCAGCATATGAAAGAAAAGACACAAAGAGTGCTTAACAGCATGTTTAATAAAAATACCCAAAACCTGATTCTTACATCTTTACTACCATGCCAATATCTCTCTATAAACATTGAACTTGGTATGCCAAAACCAATTTTTTTTTTTTTAAAGAGCTAGTTTTTCTGCTAATTAATTTAATGGTTGCCTTGTGTTTTCGCCTTTATCTTTTTTAACATATCACATTTCAAGGTCAGTATTTTCACATGCTCTTTATGCTTATTTTTGTACTTATTTCTTCACTTTACATACTTTTTTTCTGCATTTTATTACATTACAGGTTCCTTATTTTATTTGAAAAAATACAGTACAATTATTATTATTATTATTATTTTTTTTTTATTAGTTGTATTATTATTATTCAAGTGGTATTTGTTTCAAATGATAATTTCACAATGTAATCTTCCAAAAAGATATTTAAACAGGACTAGAATGATTAAGGCATTTTAGTAACCACATTTCTGTAAAATGAACACCATCTGAAAAGGGATATAATGCTTTTTATAGCATTAAAATGAATTGTTAAGGAGCAGTTTTAGATCGGCAGGTTTGTGCGTCACTTTTATGTTTGCATGCATATCGCTGATGGTTTCTTTTTCGCACCCACACAGCTTTCGTGCCAGTAATAGCTAGAACAACTGCCAAAGCTGTGCATTCGTGCATCTTTTTTCTTTCTTGCCTTCTCGCCTTGATCCTGATCTGTTGATGAGAGGTTAGGCAATCTCAAATGCAAATCATCTCGTGATTAAAGCTTGCGATGCACGTTTGTTGCTTTCAAACCGTAAATAATGTGAATGTTTCTGCTTACTTTAATGCCTATGGATCATCCAAGTGGCTTTTAAAGGATGGTCAATATTAATCCCCTATTAAAGCTATTTAATAGATTCGATTTCTGACCTTGCTCCGAAAAGCTTCTCAAATATGGCTGGAATTTTCAAATCAACAGCAAAACATGCCAGACATCATTTTCTTCATTTTCTTCCTCTGCTTCAGATATTGACACATAAAGCTTTATTAAACATGAAGTGTTTAAGTTCAAAAACGAATTAAAACCCAGCTATGAATAACTCAAATAAAATGTCCCGAGAAGACTGTTCTCTTTGTGATTTTGACACTATTTCACTCTTCATCATTCAAGAGCTGTTTACTTTTTTTTTTTCCAGCAACCTCGAACAAAGCGCCTCTTCACTGAAGAATCCTGGATTGCCTAATGAATGGTTTCCTTTTATTTCCTCACTACTGCAAGTCCAGCATGAATTAGAGGTGTGTGTGTATGTGTGTGTGTATGTGTGTATTTGTAAATGACATTTATATGACCATAAATTGGGAGTGTTATAAAAGGAGTAGTGGGTGGGAGCTGGTTTCGAAGACGATAAGGCTGATTCGATACTTTGTTCAACAGGTTGAAACTTAACCTGATAGCCTTCGTCACTGCTTTTGGGACACACAGCTAAAAATGCCCTACCGAAATTTTTATGTTAACAGTTTCTGAGAAAAGTGTGCTACATGCACAATTTAAATGTCTTTGTAAAGAAGACAAATTGGACTTTATTTAACGTAAATAGTGCTGAAAAAGATAAGTTATAGATGACGAAGTACCTTGAATATAACTTTCCTGCATTAAAATTTATTTTATTTAATATATAAATACATGAAATCAGTCCTGGAGCAATCCAGAAAAGAACTGGGTTAAAAGCCACATTTATATTTTAAATTGAATGAAGTTATCACGAATAATCAGATTAAGGTTTAAGGATTAATATCTAAACATCAACATATAGTCAATTAAAATTAGAAAATATATCAGAACAAAAATCGAAAGTTGCATAATTTCGTTAATAAATATGGTAAAAAAAATATATATATATTATAACATTATAGCTGAAAACAGACACTATATGTGCCATATGTTAGTTTGATGCCTGACTATAAGATTCGTATGTGCTTTTTGAACATCCCATTCCACATCTACCCCCTATTTGCTGTTAGAATAACCTTCACTCTTCTGGGAAGATGTTTCACTAGATTTTGGAGTGTGGTTGTAGAGATTTGTGATCATTTGGCCACAAGAGTGTTATCATTAAAATACAAAATTAGGTATTGATGTATGGTGAGGACACCTGGGGTGCATTGTTTTCCAATTCATTCCACAAGTGTTAAATAGCGTTGAGGTCAGAGCTCTATAGAATGCCACTCAAGATTTTTTACTCCAACCCATGTAAACCATATATTCATGGAGATCGATTTTTGTGCAGGGGCATTGTCATGCAGGAACAGGTTTGGATCTCCTAGTTGTGGTAAAGGGAATATTTAATGCTACTAGATCCAAAGACATCGTATGCAATTGTGTACCTTCAAACTCCAACTTCAGTTTGGGGAAGATCCATAAATGTCTGGGAAAGTTAAGTGTCCCAATACCTTTGTCTATGTAGTATATTTATAATTAAATATAGCACAATGAAAAGAAAACTATATCATAGTGTAGTCAGTTACTAAGTATAGTATAGGTTACAAATATTACTATAAATTTAGTATAAGTAACAGAATAAAAAAAAAAAATAATAATAATAATAAACAAAATTCTATCTATCTATCTATCTATCTATCTATCTATCTATCTATCTATCT
>JAAIIK010000020.1:3967999-3986817 GCA_014706435.1 Silurus glanis
TCTATCTATCTATCTATCTATCTATCTATCTATCTATCTATCTATCTATCTATCTATCTATCTATCTATCTATCTATCTATCCATCCATCCATCCATCCATCCATCCATCCATCTATCTACTCGTCCCATCCTTTAAGCACTTCAGGATGATGGCAGCAATCTATAATCATTACAAGATTTGTCTTTCATTAATTGTTTTTGATTTTTTTTAACCAACAAGCCCTGCTGGATCTCAAAACTGTGGAGAGAAACATGAAGATTCTGGGCATCTTCAGGAGTGTGGTCCATCTGTCTCAGTGGAAGTGTGTCTACATCTCTGTGTGTGTGTGTGTGTGTGTGTGTGTGTGTGTGTGTGTGAGTGTGAGAGAGAAAGAGAGAGAGAGAGAGAGAGAGAGAGAGAGAGAAAGAATGGTAGCTAGACTGTGGTGAGAAAGCAGATGTCCTGCCCCTCCATGAGCTGCACCACACACACACACACACACACACACACACACACACACACACACACATCTTTTCTTTCCATATTAGTGTATAAACCTTCACAGGGTCTCTGTAAACACTCCACAGCTTTATACCTCCATTAATACCTATTTACATTTGTGTGTGATGCAGCCATTAAAACCCTTTCCTTTTGTTTTGCGATGCATTCACACAGTAACGAATACTTTCTGCACTGCATTATAATTTTTAACACATCCTTTTTATTCTTTTTTTAATCCAAGCCATTCAAAGCGTCTCATCTAGGTCTTGCACAGTTACAGGAGAATAAAATCCCTCCCCAAAAAGTTCATGTATTGATTCCCTCTATTCATACTGCAAAAGTGGGAAAATTCAATTAAGCCATATAACAAAGAAGCTCGGGCATGAGAATGGCAAAAAAAAAGAACAGATTTGTGCTCGTGAAAAAGATGGATAGGTGATAGGACTTGTCAAAACACATCCTTTTTTTGGCCAAAAGTTTTCAAAATCCAACAGTGAGCCATAATAGAAGTAATAAAAGAATGAACAGTTCCTGTAGGGTGAAGGACAAAGCATGCAACTGTGTGGCAAGTTGTTTTCGCAAAGTTCAAATAATGCATTAAAGTTTTTCAGGACATATTTCTTGATTTTTGTTTTATTAAACTATTTATTAATCACCATTTCTAAATTAAAGCTGTGTAATTATTGTAAAATCCAAATATGTACAACTGAATGTCAAACAGGACTGGCATGAATTCTGAACATAACGTTGTCTGAATAAAAACCACGTACCTAAAATCCCCTAAATTCCCACCCAAACACAGGGACCACCCTGGTCATTTTCTTCATACGAGAAATTTGCTTCACTTGTTTCACATAAAATATTGCTTGATTTCTGTAACAGGTTGGCTACTTGTCAGAAACAATGCATTGGATAAGAATCAACATGTTTGCATACAGAATTTCTCCTGCTGCATGATGTTGACTTGCACTCAAAACATCCTTCGTTTTAATGCAAACATGCCAACAATGAGTCCTTTATAAATTGGAATAGAAAACTCGTCTAAAGTCTAATATGAATATCAGAATCGGATTTTTAGCCAATCTATTGAGCTATAATAATTAATCACATTTCATAATCATATTTCTATAAAGACAATGATAAAAGCATGAATCAGGGATAAACAGTATAAAACCTTACATTGAATAGGGTTATGGTTTATAAAGAAGTTCAGAGGACATATCTTTTTTCTAACAACAGTCAATAAAAATAAATAAATAAAAAAAACTATTGCTTGGAAGAATCTGTTTAAACAGCTCATAAGAGAAAGGTTTCACAGGATCTAAGCCAGACATGCACTAGTGCATTAAAGCTGCAGGATATGGCCAAAATATTAGGTCATCTTGGAATGATTAGGACTGCCAACACATGCATACATGAATTCCTGAACAAGACTGCACTGATTCTACCTGCAAAACTCAAAACCAAATATAATGTGTCGGGGTAAATTCAGGGTGCACAGTAAACTGTAGATTTATGTCCATATTGAAAGATTGGAATCACAAATCAGCACCGCGGTGCAGAACGGATCTATGCGATTGCGTCCGGAGCGCGCGCACTTATCTATGGAGAGCAACCATTTGCAAACTTTTTTCTCTTTTCTTTCTTTCTTTATTTTGCATGAAATGATGACGTTAGTGCTTGTTTGGTTGAGTAAGTTATGAGACTCACGCTGCTGTTCTGGCCGGACCAGTGCACCATGGCTTGGTTGTGAGCCGAATCTCCACTCAGGGCGAACGTGGAGCTGGTGAGTTGCAGCTCGTCTTTACTCCATCTGAGCGACCTTTCACCTCGAGCATGTCGGGATCCCGGTGCGTCCCTGCGCGTTCTGCGTTGCTTCTTGCGCGGTGGAAGGGTCTCTCCGGGGCGCGCGCGTGCGTGCGTGGAAGCGTTGCGCGGCGCTGCGTTGCGGGTGGCGCGCCGCGTCTCCAGGGGCTCTTGCGCGCGGGTATTCCGTTTACGCCTGGAGAAACTCGTGCATGCAACGTCGGGCTCGGATGCGCAGCCGTGCTCCACGCCTAGCATCTGTCCGCGTCCTCCAAGTTCGCCTGTTGCAGAAACAGGAGCGTCCATGTTCAGCAGGAGTTGCCTCGGGAGCCACTTTCCCACCGGCTGACAAAACCGGCAACTTATGTCCGCTTTGACCAGCATCCCGAAACAGAGCATAACCAGGGCGCAGGAAAACCTGTGCCAAACCAGAGCGTATCCGTTCCCTCTCCGCATCGCTGAAAACACACTTTCTTTCTCTCACACACTCTTTCTGTCTCAGCTCACACTCCGCTTTCGATCCTTGCTTTATTCCCCCTCTTGATAGTTCGAGGATGAAATGAACTCTTAACTCCTTCAAGTTGCGGAGAGCGCAGCGTCGATCGCGCCGTCGCGAAAAAGTGCAAGCGCTCCGAGTTGAAAGCTTTCATCAAATGAAGAGCAGGAGAAGGAGGAGGAAGGAGAGGAGGAGGAGGAGAAGGAGCGGGGTTGCCAGATTGGACGGACGCTTTCCAAACCTGAGTCGCGCTTTGAAATCGACACCAAGGCACGTTACAATGCTTCTTACGCATTTATAGTGTGTCCTAACCAAGCAACCCATATTTTTTTGCGCGCATCACTCTAGGTTTTACCATTAACCTACTTAGGTGTTTGAGTAATAATCAGTCAGAATTTTACTCAGAATGGTAGCAGTGACATTCCTTCACTGATTTTCAGTGAATCTGCGGTGATTTTACTTCACATCCTACTGTATATCCTGGACACCAGTCCATCACACATACAATCAAATATTCATTTATACATTTGTATGAAGGAAAATTATTTTATCCAATCCAACTATCTGGGAGATGGGATGAAACTGTAGTACCCAGGTGAAACATGTTAAACACCACAAGAATCCAGAAACTCCTGAGCTTTGAGAAGTTAATGCATTTCCACCTTTACCTCTAAGCTGCATGTGGGTTTTAGTGAATGTCTGATGATCAGTGGCAGGCCTTGCCATTCACATCTAGGCCTTCGGTAGTGTCCTGCCTCAATTAAAAACCTCAATATTATAAAACAGTAGAGCAGAGTGTTGCATCTCAGATAGGTATCTCATATAGTGAGAATAAATGCCATTACTAAAGCAAGAAACCAAATAAACACAATTTCTCAGGTCTCCTTTTACTGCAGCCACAGCTGTGCTGCTCTGCATACATCATCTCTAGCAGAAGCATCCATACTACCCTTTATAAAATATCCCTGGGTTTTCACGCGTTTTTGTACATTTTTTTGTGCGTTACGGTTTTCCTAGGGATTTTAAATTAGGGCAAATTGTGCGTTTTTGTGCAAATTCTACAGAAAGAAAAACCCAAAAGTACAAACGGTACAACTGTTTTGAACTGTGTGAGGAAAGGTCAATCAAAAATGTCCGGCATTTCTTGAAAAGTTTGTCTTGTAAATGTCCTTGAGAGTATATCTGGAAACAAGTCAGTTCTCCTCTGCCAGCCACTGTTTAATTAAATACATATTCATGGACAAAAATATATTAAAATGTAAGTGAGTGATTCTGAAAGCGTTTAGGCCAGCAGAGAAGGCCTTGCTGTCCTTGACGCCCCGCCACAGCTGATGGTGCTCCCTCCCATGCAAAAAAACTAAAACAATTCATCTTACACAGAAAAAGTAGTGAGTGAATGTAACTGATAAATAAACAGCAAATTGACTCTCATTATTATATTTAGTATCTTTTCTTTAAAAGCCCATACAGGACATGTTACAAAAGAAACTGTTCATCTTCCATCTATAACCACAAACAACACTAGCCATCTATATTAGCTGTAAGATGAGCAAGTTGTATTAATGGTTCCTCATGTCTGAGAACCACTAGCATTCATTAAACATTAAACAAGTCCTTGGGCCACGTATAAGTTTTATGTTATATATTTTACCTTCTTGTTTTCTTGTGACATAACAAAAGTTGTTTTCATGTGACAATTAATGTTGAGAAAATCACTGGCATTATAAATAAAAAAAATTGAACTGATTTGTGCTACAAATGCTAATTTATACACCGTCCAGGCATAACTTTATCGCCACTGATCATGCATAACATTATGACCACAAGCCTAATATTGAGTTGGTCCCCTCTTTTGCTGTCAAAACAGTCCTGATCTGTTAAGCATTAACAGCATTAACTTCTTCAGCAATTTGAGATACAGAAGCTCGTCTGTTGGATCGGACCACACGGATGTGGTCCTGTCGCCCATGACCCTGTCTCCAGTTCACCACTGTTCCTTCCTTGGATCACTTTAGATAGATACTGACCACTGCAGACGGTGAACAGCCCACAAGAGCTACAGTTGTAGAGATTCTCTGACCCAGTCATCTAGCCATCAAAAATTGGCCCTTGTTACACTCACTCAAATCCTTATGCTTGCTTTTTTTCCTGCTTCTATCACATCAAATTTGTTTAATTGCTGCCTAATAAATCCCACCCACTAACAGGTGCCATGATGAAGAGATAATCAGTGTTATTCACTTCACCACTCAATTTTATGCCTGGTATACATTATTGTATATGTGTAACAGTTACAAGTCATTGAAAATATCATAATAATAATAATAATAATAATAATAATAATAATAATAATCATAATCATAATAAGAAGAAGAAGAAAAAGAAGAAAAGGAAGAAGAAGAAAAAAAAAAGTAGAAGAAACCCAGTCAGTACAAATTTACTGTACAAGGAAACAAATTAGGTCTATGATTTCAATGTGTGAAAATAATATTTAGACTTTATTGGAGATGTTTACCGTTAGGTTCCTGTCTAAATGTGCCAATATATTTCAGTTAACATTATTAATGTGTGTGATAACTGTGGGCTTGGGACACCAATGTGGATGTTGTCAATCATTTTGTTGACAGACAGACAGAGCTATTTAAGCTTGAGGGAGTCCCTGATCAAAGCAAAGCAAAAAAAATAAATAAAAAGTAAATGTTCATTCATGATGCTGTTGAAATGTGCTAAGCCTTTGCTGCCTCCATAACAATAAGAACATGGTATGCTAAGTAAACAGAAAAGTAAGCAATGATCATGCAATGAAAAAAAAAAAGGCTTCTTAGGATTTTTTTTGCTATTCTAACACATTTTTTTGTTTTTCGCTTTTCCAGATTATACTGTATATGAATCATGTATCAGGGACAGTGTGACATTGTAAAGTAATTTGATTTAGAGTGCTGATGCTAAATTAACACACTACATTGAACCTGCAGTCTTAAATGAGCTCTCACAGATTTTAATTAAGCCTTAACCACTGTTCTATTTCTCATTCTTATAACACAATATGGGCGTATTTATTTTTGCCTTGTTTTCTGTAGCCTTTGTGGATACTAATCCATATGGTTTGAAAATGTGAAGGTTGGTTAAACCCTGTAGGTGTTTATTTAACACAACGCTTCTTTTTCTCTTTTCTTTTTTAATTGGGTTTTAAAACTGTAATTAGTGTGTTTATGCAGTAGTCTGGTCTTGCTCAGTGAAAAGGTAAAGCTGAAACAAGGAGAATAATCCTCCTTGTGACTTCACCCTATTTGTTTTTTAAAACATTTTACATAGTACTGGAATTAGTAAATGTAAAAGTAAAGTAGTAAAACAGGAATTTTATAAGAAGTTAATTTTAAAGAGATCAGACAAATGTCCAACACTGTGGAGCCAAGAGTTGGGCATATAAGGTACTTAATTTCATACACAGGAGCTGTAAGTAAGTGTACATTATTCCTCTTATACCAGTGCAATTTGTTCACCAGAAGTTACACTGTACTTTGCCCCCATCTTTTTATCCCCAACTCTTGAAGTTGATGACCTAAAGAAGTATTATCACTTTATTCTTATTATTAATTAATTAACTTATTTATTTAAACAGGTTGTCATGTAAATGTCATAAACACTTTAAGTTACTACTGTACAACCTGTTACAGAGAACTGGCACTGGATATTCCTTCCAGAATTGTTGGTTAAATAAATAAAAAAAACGTCACCTAATCAACGGTTCTATGCATTTCTTTGTTAAATATATGAATTTTTTAGTCTTAGATTCTGTCGATGTCCTGCATACAAGTTTTTATGAATTATAGACATTATAACCTATTAGAACAAGGAAATTAATAGCAGTTAATGTTAGATATAATGTTACATAAAATAAATGTAATTTTCTGACCAGATTTGAGAATTCAACTGCACCCATTGTATACATTATTGTAAATGAACACATTAAAATGCTAAATAATAGGCTCATAGTTATGCTGGTATGGTTTACATTAACTGCAGGTGTTTATCCTAAATCTTTTTTTAATAACAAACTAAATGAAATTGAAATCCATTCACCTTATTTTTTCCTTTTTTAATAAACACAACACCTTAAGACACTTTATGGACAAAAGCTATAAGCTATAAACACTTTGTGGACACCTGACCCTAAGATTTGTTTGTATTTACTGATTATTTCATTCCCCGTTTGCTGTTAGAATAACGTCCACACTTCTGAGAAGATTTTCCACTAGATTTTTATGTGTGTTTTTGGAAATTTGTGCCCTTTCAGAACTAAACTTCAAGAACTGATGTGGTGTGAGGAAACCTAGGGTGCAGTCAGCGTTCCAATTTATCCCAGAAGGTGTTCAACAGGGTTGAGGTCAGAGCTCAGGCCAATCAAGATCTTCTATTCAAACCCATATGAAACATATCCTAATGGAGCTGGTTTTGTGCACAGGGAAATTGTTATGCTTGGAGCAGGTTTGGGTCTTCTAGATCAAGTGAAGGGAAAAGTTTATGCTACCACATCTAAGGACATGCTATACAATTGTGCGGCAACCAACTTTGCGGTTACAGTTCGAGGAAGAATCTTTTGTCTATTTGGTGTAGTTTCATTGTAAAATTAAGGTAAAATAATAAAACCACAAGCTCCAAGAAGTCTATTTTCAAACATTTACAAAACAAACACATTATACATAATTCAGTAAAAAAAGAAAATGTTTCCTCCACTGTGCTTTCTAACTCAGAAGAATCGTCCACTTGACAGGGAATAAGTCCATGTTCACACCTAACGTCAGTAAAAATAAGAGTCGAAGAATTCCACTCTCTCACACTTACCATCATTTTTCCCTCTGCCAAAATCTCTTAATTGCAAATCAGACATCAATGGAACAAAGATTACATTATAATTACTTGTCAAGAATAACTTTTTTGGACGAATAATGAATGCACTGGATTAGAATCACTTCCAATCAGATTTTTGTACCTTCATTTTTCTCAGATATTCAGTGTCATTTAAATTATGCTTTTGTAAACGTTGCAGGATGTCTGTTTAGGATGTAGGCACCATTGTCTAAATTGCTATACATGACCTTACATCTGATTACTTCTCTTGTTCGCTCACTCTCTCCCAACTTCTCGATCCGTCTACATGAATTAAACCCTGTGACTTGTCATACCAGAGGTGTTAAAAATGATTAATAGCTGCACAGGCCACGAGTCACAAAATTAAATAGATATATTGTGTTAGATTAACGGTATTGCTATGGACAGGACTTCAGAGCTATAGTCTCACTCATCATTATCTCCCTCACTCTCTTCCGCTCATTGTCCCCATCCATCCATCTCTCCTCCCACTAGGGAAAAATAGCTCGGGCTCAACGTCTAATCTGTGTTCAACATAACCGTTTTAATCCTCATGGTTGAAATCAGAGTTATTAAATAGCAATTTGCAGATACAAAATGCACTTGTACATAGAGTAAGGAGCTGGACATAGGGCTATTTTAGGACCACCCTCATCATGCATTGCTGAAGAGGCTCTTAGAATGCTCTGGAGAGTGAACAGATTATATCGGATCAAATTTTCCCCAGGCTGACCTTTTTAGATTTACAGGGATGAAAATGCCATCGCTAATATCATCATGTTCATCAAAGATTATTGCATTTTAATTTTTGTGGCATATGATTTTTTTCAGATCCAGACTGGATGATCAGAAATGAACAGATACTCATTGACCAGTTTATTAGGAGCACTTGTAAACCTCAGCATCCATGCAATTATCCAATCAGCCAATCAGGTGCCAGTTGCACAATTCATAAGATCATGCAAATACAGGTAACATCAAGCATCAGAATAGGAACAAATGTTCTCAGTGACTTTAAGTGTGGCCTCTTTGTTGGTTCTTGAACTAAATATTTCAGAAGCTGAAGAGGAATGTTCTACGTGGTGATGCAAAAAAAAAACCAAAAAAAAAACAATTGCCACTTGTAATGTGTTTTGTGCTAACCACTCCTTACAAGTGTGTGAAAATTGTGTGCTGAATAGTATGCACAACATGTAAAATCCTTGAGGATTATGTTACAAAAGGTGGGTTTTCTTGAAATTGTTTTTGTTAGTTGTGAACAAGCGAAGTGTAAAAAGTCCAGAAATTAAATATTCATGAATACAAATATGAAAAAATGGCCACTACAGTAAAATTCAGTAAAATTAACACATTCTTTTTGGTAGTCAGCTTTTAAGCTATTCACTGATTTAGATGTGTTCCATTTTTTTTATGCTAAAAATATAAGATGGCATCAACAGGTAAACAAAATTTGGGTGATTAAAATATTCATAAATTGAAGTATCTGAACAAGCATGTAGATTTTACTGGCTGCCATCATGTACCCTTTTGCCATTTGTAAACATGCATGTAGACTTCCAAATTCACATTTGCGTCATTCAAGTTCGGTCATTAATTTCAGCTTCGAAATGTGGCTCAAATGATGAAAACCAAGTAAAGGAAGAAAACAAGATCTTCAAAAAAAATATATAAAAAAAGGGTCCCACTCACTCGGTTTACCTTGTACATATTATTTTGAGTTTCCTTAGTTAACGGTGTTCAAGTTGAAAACCAACTGGGAGTGAGGGCTAAAAGGCCACACTGATTCTATGAATCAGTTTCTCATGCCAGCATTTGTGAAAAACACAATTATCGCCCAGACAGATGAGTGATGGTATGGGGTCCAGACACAAAAAAAAGAAAACAGCTTGAGTTTGAGCTGCTCCTGCTGCTGAATTCTCCTGCTGCTGAATTCTAAAATACTTTAGTGGTATGTTTTTGCCTTTATTTAATTAGCCACAAGTAAACATTATCCATATCTGTATGCCAATTGAACTTCGGTCTCATATAATGGAGAGTCAAACTGTAGAGATGTACTGTATATACATTAATAAGTATAAAAATTGTAATGTGGAATACACAGATTTTATGTTGACCAAAACAGATAAAATAATTTTGTATGAAACTAGAAATGCAATACTGTGTGGGTAACATCTAAATAAAGAGTATTTTTTTTATTTAGTTTGAGAAACTACCAACAGTAGGATGAATTACAAAGAAAGCCTTTTTGTCTGGAATCTCTAGAAAAAAGAAACAAGGCAAAAAAAAAGATGGAAAATAAAAGCTTCTAAACATGAGACTCTCAATACTGAATTGCTGTTATTTTGCATGGTCTTATTTGAGTTCTAAAGCAGAGACCTCTACTGAATAGAAATGTTTCCTGTATAGAGTATTGGTATTCCTCCACTGCCGAGTTCACTGACTAGGTCAGAAACAATCAGGGTGCTGTGTCTTATTCAGTAGAGCTCAAAGGCATGGCTTCACATTCTGGTGTGAATATGCCCTTTAGTAGCGAGGTATGCTGATTTGTGATCAGTTTGATCTTTAAATACTAAGCAGACTTGAGAAAATGAAACTCCTAAACGTGAACGACAAGCCAAATAGAAAAAAAAACTAAGAACCAGTGTCTAAATCGACACCAAAGGTGTCAACTGTTCTCAGATACCACAACAAATCCAATCCTCCTTATCTTTGAATATGTTTGAGGACAAAATACTGTATAACATCATTTCTGCAAAATAATTCTTACTTCTTTAAAATACTTTTCACAACGTGTCATACAAGGCCCTTAGAGGCAAAAAGGTTAAAGAAGCCTTTAGTCTTTTTATTTTAGAAGATTGTGCCCTTATTACTGGTAGAGATAAGTGACCCAGCCATTAAGCTACGATGTCACTCCAATTGAATTTAATTTAATTAAGTCTTTTAAAGATTTTTACTCTTTATTCGGTAGTGAATTTCGAGGAAGAATCATTTAAGCTTTAAAAGAAAATTCCCTTTCAGGCAGCTTAAATTCCAAATCTAAAGCCCAGTATCTGCCATTTTAGCAGGAACAAAATTGTTCTGCTGTCTATTAATGCGCAAAATTTTAACCAATTTGTAAGATTGCTTAAACAAGATCATAATCAGGAGCAAATTCCTGGAGTTGTCCCTGTTTTTCTCTACAACTTGGTCACCCACCCACCAGCTACAGTAGCTATCCCTTATATCCCCAACCTCACCACCACTTATCAAACAAACAGGGGAGAAGGCTAACACAGACTTTCTCTTAAGCCAGGTGCACAATGTGCGATTTTAGCCACAATTTGATCGATAAGACAAATTTTTTAAATCCTCCAAAAAATACCTATAATCCTAGGCTAAAATCTGTAGTGTTCGATCACCGGTTTGACATGTTTACCTACAGCCGATTAATAGCCATTGATAATTTTTTTCCACCATGAAATTCTGGCAGTGTCCAAAGATTTTAGGCTCTTTCCTGAAGTGTGACTTCTCCGATGTTGACTGTCAAACCAAGAACCAACAGGAGCACGGAACCTGGTGACGCAATAACGTGACAACTTTAAACCACCTTAGGGAAAATGCAGAAACAAGTCAGGTTTACAATAGATCAAGAACAGAAACTTCTTGAGTAATGGATGGAAAAAGGAGTGTTTGTGTGATGTTTTTATTATCAAGGCATATCATGAAAAAAAAAATAACGCTACAGATTGTTTTTGTGCCCTGCTAGCTAGAGAACGCAGGTCTGAACGTGTCACGGATTGGTGATGTAAAAAGTATTTTACTTGTGTTTATCAGTTTTTGACTGTTGTACAGTCTGGCATCTGAGATCCTACATTGTGACATGGGGATCGGACAAAAATCGCACAGTGTGCACCCAGCATAAGACATTTATTCACATGACAGAGTTACATACACTATGGATAACAGTATCTATACCTCCTACATACATTAGCTAACAGTTGACTTTGAATGGCTACTACTGCAGTGATTGACAGGAAAGATAGTATGTCATCTCACCAAGGGGGCATGGCCAAATTTGGTGCATTGTCACAGATCAAAATTTTTAACACATGCACAATGTCAGCATGTATAACGCTTAGCATAATGGTCGAGTGTTTAAAACCGAATGTGACCTGCTGTGCTACTCTGTGGTCAGTCAAATACAAATCAGCAGTTTCCATATTGAATTTGACAAACAAAAATACCAAACCTTCCATGGTCTGGGCCTGTACATTCCTATAACTAGTTATGACCATGCACAGAAATATAATTTTGATAATATTAAAACTATTATTTTGATAGTCTATAGCAGATACTGTAGACACAATTAGATTTTCAAAAGCCAAACAATTAACACCATCATACATCTTTCTGTGTGCAGTGCCTCTGCCTCAGTCACATCAACAACTTCAATTAACGACACTTAAGCAGCAATTCCCTAGTATAATGGTGATGCACATCGCACCGTCACTGCAATAATTTTCTCCATGCTAATTGGAATTGGTCTAAGTAGGTTTTAATAAGTGTGTGAGGAACTTCAAATAGTTGGCAGTAAGTTTGGTACATTTGGCCAACCTTCTTCAAGATCTGCTCTAGTTCCTGTATTTGAACATACTAATTCTGCAATTTCCAGTTCATGATCCACAGTGGACCTTGTTTAGCATTTTATAAAAAAAATAAGTTGAGGAGAAAATAATGAAAGAAAAGAAATTTGTCAGAGGCAGAAGGGGAAATTATTTTGAAAAATGTCGACACCACTTAAAAACATTATTTGGCAGTATAACAGAGCCTGAAAAGGCCAAAGTTTGGAGCTAAATTACAGAAAAGGTGAAGCAGGTGTGAATTAAACGAGGAAAAAAAGAAAATTGATTGACATGAAAAGGGAGGGGGGGGAAAAGATACCATCTCTGTAACTATGTGATTAGGGACAGCAAGCAGATTATACTGGGATGCTGTTGTATTTATCAAATAGTGTATCAACAACTGTCAGGCCTCATGTGTATAAATAACCCTTTCCCATGATATAGTATTAAAAAAGGAGGACGTATGTATTATGAGAAACCAAGTGTACTTAGGCAGACACCAACGGGGACATAAGGCACAGTAGGGAGAACACAACTCATTGTAAATTTGGGCATACCATATCAGTCACTTAATGGGCACTGAGTCTTGGCATCAAAGTGATATTTTGCACAGGGCAAAAAAAAAAAAAAGAAAAAAGCCAGATCATTACTTGAACCATTGCAGCCACTCTTCCCTATTGTTACAATTGATAGGGTTTTAAATGTAGAAATATGACACTATTTCCTAAAAAAGATTACGGTAACATGTTTATCCTGAGGCTATGCACTTATAGGCTTCTTAATATTCATTCATTAATCTTTTTTGAGCACTTGGCCAGGTTTAAGGTGAATGTAGAGGCTATCACTTGATGCAAGACACTAAAACATCCAAAAGGCACATTGCATAGACATTTCACATTTAGAGGCCAATTTACCTAAAGGCATGTTCCAGGAGCTGTGAATAAACTAGGATACCCCAAAAAAAACTATTTAAACAAAAAGAACACTGTACAGGCAGCATTTAACTAAGGACCCAGGACTCGGACCTTGGAGCTTTGACGAGAAAAGCCCGCCGGCAGAGCCACTATGTCGACATGCATTAATTCTTGTTTAAATTATAGACACAAAGAGCTTAATCAAAGCTTTATGTTAGCACAAGAAACAGCAACAGAAAAAGCTGTGCCTCCAAAAGGACACATTTCTACACAGCAGTGGTTTGATGAATTCAACACCAGGTCACCAAAGGATGAACTCCTGACTCATGTGGAACAACAAAAAAAACGAGGATTTACATGTGATCTCAGTGGGCTGGATTTACAAGCTTTGTTATATGTTGAAAGGATGAAGATCACAAAGCATACTATTTTTATATTCAGTATATAACCAGTATGTGGGTTTGCTGGATTAGTTAATAGTGTTCAAAGGAGGAACTTAATGGCCTTTTTTTCCCTAAATCGTATCAATTACACAACACAGAAACAACTTTTTGATTCAAAAGTGGCTAATAAAACGATCCATTAGTAACTTCTTCATAGTCATTGCAATCAAGCTACAGACTGAG
This sequence comes from Silurus glanis, assembly GCA_014706435.1. Lineage (NCBI taxonomy): Eukaryota > Metazoa > Chordata > Actinopteri > Siluriformes > Siluridae > Silurus > Silurus glanis. Next base: position 3,981,797 of record JAAIIK010000020.1, read on the forward strand.
AATGTAAGAGAAAAAAAGAAGTAAAACCCAGGATTTTTTTTCATTCGCCAACAAAAAATGATGTCATGAAGAACTTTAATTTTATTAGTTTGAGGTCAGGGGTCATGAACAACACCCACACAGCCTTCCCTCATTTGTGTTAAAATGTAGTCAGTAATGTAGTTTCCTGTGTAATGGGATTAACAGGACTACATGCCATATACTATTAATTGTAGTGAATGCTTTTGATTTGTCTTTTCCCTTTTCTTGTTACCCAATCCATCTTTAGAATACAATGGAGAGAAAACGTGAAAGTGCAAGCATGCTCCTTTTTTTCAGAAATGTTGGTTAAATGAAGAGTGCCAGCAAAATTCATCCTTGTTTTCCCAAAGAGGATTCCTTAAATACCAAGTTACAGAATGCTGAAATAATTTCATCATACAATGCCTGAGCCATTGTAAACGTCCTCCAAGTGTAATAGGTAGCAGTGGCGGGCGGGCAGGGTCAGCATAGCCTTCTCTGCTGGCCTAAACCCTATCAGAAGCACTGACCTACATTTACAACCTAAATTCTAATATTTGTTTCATGAAATTGTATTAATTTATTCCCAACAGTTTATTCTCTTCATTTGTAGCGTTTCTCTTGGCTGCACTGCTTCCAGTACGTGTATGTAGATGTTAAATTATTTTGTCCAATCAGATTTCAGCCTCTATGTGCTGCCATGTCAATCTAATCTAAGATAGCTGGCCCAGAATAAAGTCAGCATTTTTCCATCCTCTGATTGGTTGGTCAGAGGGAATCTTTTACAGCCAAGTTTGACCGGCAAAACAAGTGTGTAGCTCTGCACACTTAAATACATATGAGTTAGACTTTTTTATGCCTATGGAGGAAGATAAATTATTTTGGTCTCGGACATACTTAAAAATCCATTTTCAAGAAAAGCTTCGTGAGGAGAGGTCGGCCAACCCCAAGCTAGCTTGTCTTAGCCCGGGAAAGGGTTTGTTCGCCGCTTCCAGACCAGTGAATACGAGCGGTACCACTGGATTTCAGCCTCTGAGGAGCGGTGAAAATTATGAGTATGCGTCTCTGGTGAGTAAGTTGTATTTTATTTACATTTTTATTGTTTATGTCATGTTATTAGACAAATATTGATTCTGAACTGCTCCAGATGATGTAGGTGGCACAGTTGCGTTGGTAGTATAGAGGATTGGAGTTGTCTTAACTGGGTTTCTTGCTTTAGTAAAATGGTATTCATCCTCCCTATGTGAAATGCCTCTCTCTCTGTAATGCCATACATTGTTATATTTCATCATTATATTGCATAATTGCGTGGTGGTATTAAGAGGTAGATGAAGTCAGGTAAGTCCTCACTGAAGGCCCAGGTACCAAATGCACAGCCCGCCACTAATAGGTAGTGATATTAAGTGCCTATGCCATAATACGTATGTAATCTATGTATAATAATTTATACTCTTTATATTGAAATGTGTATTTTTCTCTCATTAGTTGTCTAGCAGTTTATAAGTCTTAACAGCTTTTAATGTGCCTCTCTCATAGAATGCTACAAGTTGTAAAAAAATCTCTGCCCTGCTAGAATTGCCCAGGTCAACTGTAAGTGTGATTACTGTGAAATGAAAGTGTCTAGGAGCAACAACAGCTCAGCCACTAAAAGTTAGAGCACATAGATTCACGGAGGGTGGCTACTGTCTGCTGAATTGCATAAAAATTACCTATCCTCCCTTGCATCACTCACTACAGAGTTTCAGACTGCCTCTGGAAGTAACATCAGCAAAAGAACTATGTCAGGATCATCGTGAAATGTTTCCATGGCCAAAAAGCTGCACACAAGCTGAAGATCACTAAGCACAGTGCCAAGGTGTCAGCTGGAGTGGTGTAAAGCACACTGCTATTGGACTCTGGAGTAGTGGAAACATGTTCCCTGGAATGATGACTCAGACTTAACTTTCTCACAGTCCAATGGATATACTGGGTTTGGTGGTTACCCTACTGTTTACAATATACATTCCAGTGGCTATGCATCAAGATCCATAAAGACATGGTTTGTTGAATCTTGTGCAGAGGAACTTGAGTGGCTTACACAGAGCCCTGACCTTAACCCCATTAATCACTTTTACTATAAAGTTCATTTACAAACCAGTCTTCTCATCCTCTCTTCTATTGGATCCCCGCTCATCCAGGCAACAATGCAGAAAATCTTGCAGGTCAAGACCTTTTGTTAAAACATCGGAAATGGGTAAAATGTGACCCGTGAATTTGATTGTGCCATTTTGTTGGTGTCAAGCTGGTTGATCGAGTATTTCCAATCAATAGATTTCATAGAATGCTGCAATGTAGTTTCAGGCAAAGTCCACACTAAATTTCTGTTTGAAAACGCATATCTTTCTCTCCATTTTGGCCTTCCGTCCACACTGAGACAGTGTTTTTTAGTCAAAATAAACGTAGCCTTTTAAAAATGCTCTCCAAAGTGAATAAATTAGAAAATGCTGTTTTTGCCTCATAGTGAAAAGGATGATGCATTTTTAGTTATTCCAACGACGTTTTAAAGAGCTGAAAAGTAAATAAACGTCAGGAAATGACGCAGGTCGAAGTCTTATGTTTTGCTCATGTGCAGTTCAGGGATGTAAGCATTTTCAGACATTTTAGTGCTGATGAGCAACTTTTGGGAAACGACTAGAAATTATAGTGTGGACCCGGAATGTTTTTAGAAAAATAATCCTGTTAAGCCTTAGATTCCTGGTAAGAGACAAACCCAGTATAAATTTTCTGTGTTGCGATTCATTTGCTTATATTGTAGGCTCAATGTGTTGTGCACTCTGAGATTTCTTTCCTGCTCAGCATAAGTAGAAAGAGAGGTTTTCAATTTCCTGTCCTGGGCGAGCAAATGTGGGGATACTTCCTGCAGAACTGCAGCTCACTGGATGTTTTTTGCACCATTTTCTGTAAACTCAAGTATTTGCATAAAAGTGTGTTAGCATAACATAAAGTGTCTTACCCAATAGGTTATTTAACTATCCACAAACTACCCATATGTAAAATTAAAAAATGCTCACTTGTTTCCCAAAGAATTTCAGCTTATTCAATTTGTCCTGGCTAAAACTATTATACATAGTTGAGTCTAAAATAAATAATATCTAAAATAATTTACCAATTAAAAGCCATTAAATTGAAACAAACCAGATTTAAATTGAGCTGAGAGGCTTCAGAAAACATTTTAATTCCAGTAAGAAAGCATACTGAGAATCAGTGCTTACTGGCTCCAATGGCAATTTGTGCAATTTATTATTTTATTTTTTTCAGGAAACAACAAATGTTACACGTTCAGTATTATAATTGGTATATTTTCTTTTAATGATCACTTTCAACTAACAAAATAAAAATAAATTGAGTTCAAAATTAAATCCTTTCAGTATATATAGGCATCTACAGAATATATTTCCATTATCAGAGGACCTGAAGAGTCACAGTCTGAATGCGCTCATAAATCCTTCTTGAACGCCTCTGCAATTTGAATATTGCATGAACCATACAGATGTACAGTGCACCCATTCATATCCTTTTACAGAGGAGAAAACCGACAAAGCCTAGCTATTCTGCTACAATTACTTCGCTTCAAGCAATATGGATACACAGTCCTTCGAATGGAAATGGTAATCCATCTAATGCAGCTTCTCCTTGCAATCCAGCTCTATTGATCATTTCACCTTGGTTCAGGTTTTATTAGTCATAATAAATGTAACACATACACATGACAGAAATGTGTAATTTTCTTTTTAAATTTAGGTTTGATAAGAGAAAAAATAATAATTTAGATCTGCCTGAAGTATGAATTGAATGTGCACTCTAAAAATCTGATGCATAAGGTGTAAAATATTAATACATTACTGCAGACTACAGAGTGAAAGCACCAATATAATTAATTGAAATACATTTCCAGTCCACAATGCTGGAAGTTGAAATACGTAACAAGATGTAACAAATGTAACAGGTCACAATAAATTACAATACTGCACTCGGTTAGATTTGTTGCTTGTTGTTGTTTGCTTGTACTCACAGGTATCTAATATTAGACCTATGCACCAATCACGGTATCAAAGCTCCAAGCTTCTGTTGACAAGTCACAAGCGAGATAGAAGACAGACTGTCGTAAATCACACTATGTGAATGTGCAAGATGTGTCATGTCAGTCCACATAACCATTCATGCAATAAATACATCAGATTAGATATGATAATACATTTAGGCAGAACCAGCTCACTGGTCAAGTGTGAATAAAAGTAAAAAAAAATAAACAGACATCATTATAACTAAAATTCGTGCGGACAATACTTTGTTTTATGATTTTCCCCCAACAATGTCTCACATTTGAAACAATTTCATTCTTTATATAACTAGTATGTAATTATACTCGTATACTCTAACGATATGCAAAGAGTATGTAGAGTATGAATAAGGTTAGAACTAGTATTTATTATTAAATGTATAAAAGAAAAAAGAAAAAAAGAAAACTAGTATGCAATTTTCTACCATCAACTGCTTTTAGAAGTAGCAAGATGAATTTTAAAGTGTATAGAACTACAGCTTTTACCCAGAGTCAGTCAAAACTGATAGGATGGTGCTTTTGAGTACAGAGGGACAATGAACTAAAACATACCATGAAAGCAATCGTAGATTTTGGGCTTTCAAAGATATAAAATGTCAGACACCTGACAGCTAAGTATGCTTTTCACTTACTAAAAGACAAAACTGAAGGCAGGATGACTCCCAAACTATCAGCAAATAAAGGGTTTAGTAGGGCCTGGCCAGAGGTGGCAAAAGTACACACATCCATTACTTAAGTAGAAGTACAGATACTCATGTTTTAAAATACTCAGGTAAAAGTTGAAGTACTGATTATACCTTTTTACTTAAGTGAAAGTAAAGAAGTCTTGGCTCTGACATGTACTTAAGTAAAAAGTAGTTATTACTTCTACCTGCTTTAGCTGTTAACTGGACCTCACATCATATTAATATTTGACAGACAG
>JAAIIK010000020.1:3997630-4009848 GCA_014706435.1 Silurus glanis
CTCTTGGGTCTTAGGTGCTCACTAAGAAAGGGTTTTGAAAAATTCGCCCTGGATCGCAGCTAACTCGCGAAAAACGCGATTTCTCACGCATTGTAAATTCTTCGAAATAACATTACGGATCCTAATGAAACTTAGTACATTGTTTCTTATTAGATGTTAGATGCACGATAAAAATTATTTTCAAAGTAGTTTGCCCTGTATCGGTACTACAAAGGGGTAGTACGTTATTTGTTGACGTTACGTTCTGATCTCTGATCATCCAGTCCTGCTCAGTGCTTACTGCTTATTGCCATATTGCTTAGCGTTCTGCCTTCCGTAGCGAAGCACGGGTACTTTCAGCTAGTATATATATAATATACACAGTGGTGGGCTGTCAGGGCCAGCAAAGCCTTCTCTGCTGGCCTAAACACTGACCTAAAAACTGACCTACATTTACAAGCTAAATTCTAATATTTGTTCCATGACATTGTATTAATTTATTCCCAACAGTCTATTCTCTTCATTTCGTAGCGATTTATATATATACAGTGGAACCTCGGGTTACGAATGCCCCGGGATACGTATAATTCAGGTTACGAATCGCAGTTCATCAAAATTTTTGCCCCTGGTTACGAACAAAATTTCGGGATATGAACGTCGCGCACCAAAAAAATCGCAGGCAAGTTGGTTCTTTTTGTATCGCCACCCACGCTCTCCCACGCAGCTCGTCGCATCAGTTAGCGTCCTGTGTACCTAGCGAGAGCATTGTCTCAGCGTTCGTGTTAACACTGTGTCTTTATTTCGTTAATATTCATTAATATTCTATAATATAATATATAATAATATATAAATAATATAATATAATAATATTCTCCTTCCAAACAATAACTCTCCCTCCTCCCCCTTCTACGAACGTCGTCTCCATCATGCCAGCAGCGAGTCTTCTTAAAGGTAAAGTACCCAGTAAAGATAATGTTTTCCTCTTTTATATGTTTTTATATGGTATGATTTCAATATAACATTTTAAAAGTAAATAATATTAGTGTCAGGAATCCCCCTGCCACGCCCCCGTCGGCGGCTGTCAAACCTCGGCATTCCCCGAAGCACCGCGACCCTTCTCTCGTGCGTCCCCCGCCCGCACGGAGCTGCTCGCAATCGGGCTTCAATCATGCACACCTGGAGCTCGTTATTCACTACTCCCCAGCTCATATAAAAACCCCACATTCACCTACACCTATTGTCCGTTATTGTATGTTCGTGCGTGTCTGTGGCGGTTCCTGGTGGTGTGTTTTTCCGCGCATGCTTCTCCCACTACGCACCGTCTCATCCCGGACTCCGCGCTCTCTCCACGGTAGCGTGTGTCTTCCCCAGCGCACCTCGGACTACCGACGCTTCTCCGTCGCTGCCTCCGCGCCGCGCTTCCGCCATCACGCACCGTGGATATTATATACGGACTGCCTTTTGCCAGTTTATCCCGTTCCTTTGCGGGTGTTTTTGTGTTGGCTCTGCCTTAGACTGAATAAATACGCTGGCTTCTATTTCTGCTTCCGCCTCCATATTCGCCGCGTAACAATTAGTGAATATTGGCTTTATTTTTATTTTTAACGTAATATTTTTGGTTGTCCAGAACGAATTACCGAAGTTTCTGTTCATTCTTATGGGGAAATTCGTATCGGGATACGAACTTTTCAGGTTACGAATAAAGTACCGGAACGAATTAAATTCGTAACCCGAGGTTACACTGTATATATATATATATATATATATATATATATATATATATATATATATATATATAATGAAGGCGACTAAGAAAACAAAGCATTCGTTTCGTCTGTGCGTCTATCCTTGCCCCCACTATATTTTGCTTGTTTGGGAGGGGAGCATGCTAGATCGGTTCTCAAGGGAGCTGACTGCACAGATTGTGCTCACATGTCGACGCAAACACTCTTCGAGGAGGGTGCTCCCGCTGCTTGCGGTTCTGGCCCAACTTACGCTGAGGCGATGTGGCGTTTGAGGACCTGGGGCTCGCAGATGGACATAGTAGAGCGTCTGGAGATGGGCTTGTCCCTTGGAAACACGCCATTTGGTGGTTTCTTCCCTTTGCAACAAGAGCATGCAGCTCTGCCTCTCTTCCTCCGAGGAGGGGGAAGGAATGGATGTCTGCGAGCCCTCAGACACACACCCTGGAACAGTCCTCTTACTCGAGGAGCTATTGGAGGTAGCAACCCAAGGCATTGCCAAACTCGATATCAAATGGCCGACTAATCAGCAGAAAGATTGCCCGCACAGTAAACTTGACGAGCATCTTCTGCAACCTGCGTCACTGCCTCCACACTGGGGTTTGCCTTTCTTCCCAGGCCTGCACAACGAGGTGTCCAGGTCCTGGGCTACGCCTTACTTGGTCTCTCTATATTCCAAAAGAGTTGGACTGAAAGAGTGCGGTTATGGGATGATGCCCCTTAAACACCCTGACACGCCCACCAAGCCCCTTTGTACTACCTCAGTGCTGGTGGGCAAGGCTTATGCCTCAGCAGGTCAAGCCTGCAGGCTGTCTGCACACCATTGCTGTGCTGCAGGCCTATCAGGCAGATCTGCTACAAGAAGTGCTACAGACCTAGCTCTCAGGGTAACAAAAGAGACCGCTAGGGCCATTGGCCGGTTCACCCTCGGATAGCTGGTCTGTTAACCTTGCCGCAATCAGTGCTTCAGGAATCACGAATGCCCACCTTGATTTCCACCCTAGACCATAGCGGACTTAGGGGGTTTGCTGCCTCTCAGGAGGCCCCTAGAGCTGCACCATAGCTCCAGCTCTAGGCACACCAGAGGTCAGTCTCAAGAGACTGATTGCCTTAAGAGACTATCTAGTAGTCTGGGAAGTTCTGCCAGATGTGTCTCAGTGGGTCCTGTGCACCGTAGAAAGAGGCTATATGATTCAGTACGTGTCTTGCCCGCCCTGACGAGCAGGCTCTGGTCATGGAACAAGTAGTAGATACTCTTCTGAGGAAGGAGGCCATCAATGTGGTCCCTCCCTCAAACATGGAATCCAGGTACTACAGCCGGTACGTTATAGTTCCCATAAAAGGACAGAGGGTTGCGTACCATATTAGAACTACGTCTGCAGATCCACTCGCTTTTAAGTCTCAGGATGCTGACCCTGAATGAGGTCATGTCACAAATCAGGTCAGAGGACTGATTTGCTTCCATTGCTATGCTGATGATGCACAGTTGTATATTTCAGCAAAGCCAGATGAGAGAGATCAGCTGAAAATGTTGAGGAGTGTGTAAAGTACATTAGACAGTGGATGCTTGTTAACTTCCTTCTGCTTAACTCGGATAAGACGGAAGTACTTTTACTAGGACCACATGCAGCTAGAAGTAAACTTTCCGATTGCATAGCATCTCTGGATGGTGTTTCTATCTCAGTGTGTACAGCAGTCAAAAACCTTGGTGTGATTATTGACCCTAGTCTTTCCTTTGAGGCATATGTGAATATCATTACCAGGATCACCTCCTTTCACCTTAGAAATATTGCTAAAATTTGAAATATGATGTCATTAAAGGATGCAGAAAAAGTAGTTCATGCTTTTGTTACATCTAGATTAGACTACTGTAATGCTGTGGTGGGTCATCTCTTATCACAGAGATCCCGCATGTTTGTGTTACCCTCTGATTCTCCCTTTTAGTTATGCTGCCATAGTGAGTCTTGCCGGAGTCCACGACTGCACAGTGTCTTTAACTTTTCCACAATAATAAGGATACCTAATAATCCATATCCTTCTCTCCCCATCACCCCTCTTCCATCTCTCTCTCTCTCTCTCTCTCTCTCTCTCTCTCTTTTAGTCCAGGTTAAATATGCTCCTGAGGTTCCAGTAACCACTGTTCCTGCCCCTCTTCCCTCCTCGGATCTTTCCACTTCGCCCAGGCCTGTCTCTGGATACTGTTTTCTTTGATTGGAGGCCACTCTGTGCAGCTGGGGGTGGTTTCTCATCAATGCACAGGAGTTCCATGAAATTACGGAGTAAGAACGGGAGCTTTGAGGATGAATTTGGATTGTAGTTAATGTCAACAGTCTGCTATACTGACTCAGGACTACAGTTTGCTTCTGATTAACATCACTGTACCCCGCAACATCGTTTATCTGTAATAAATGGACATTCAGTGAAACCCAGATGAGGATGGGTTCCCTCTTGAGTCTGGTTCCTCTTAAGGTTTCTTCCTTATGCAATCTCTGGCAGTTTTTACTTGCCACAGTCGCCACCGGCTTGCTCCTCAGGAACAAACTTACACTTAAAAAAATGAATAAGATTTTCTTTATATCACCACATTATCTGTGTAGAACTGCATTGAGACAATGTTTATTGTTAAAAGCGCTAAACAAATAAAAATTAATTTGATTGAATTGGACCAGTTCATGGCATGGTGCGAACGACACCACTTAGATCCAGTTAACTGCCTGGTCGGCCCAGTGATCAAGATCAAGAACAGTTCACCAAAGGGATGGCTCCTTCCACCCTGAAGGTTTACTTGCCCGTCATTGCGGCCTGTCATGCCCCCCTTGTGGGGCAGTTGCTGGGTAAACCCGTTGGTGACACATTTTCTCAGTGGTACCTGGAGGTTTAGTGCCTACGTGTGACTTGGCCATTGTCTTGCAGGCCCTGTCTGAGTCTTCTTTCAAGCCATTGACAGAGGTGCCTTTGAGGTTCCTCACAGTCAAGACTGTGTTCCTCTTGGCCATCTCATCTCTCAAGAGAGAAGAGGATCTTCAGGCCCTCTCTGTGGCCACCTCATTCCTGGGATTTACTGAAGGCATGGCCAGTGCCTTCCTCTACCCCCAATCTGGGTATGTTCCCAAGGTACCCTCTGTTGACCTGTTATGCTCCAGGCATTCTTTCCTCCTCCCTTTTAGGCCCCAGACCAGGAGAAGCTTAACCGATTGTGTCCAGTGCAGGCACTGGACATACACATCCACAAAACAGAACTGTGGAGGTAGTTGTAGCGGGTGTCTGCTATGCCCTCCAAAAAGTGGTTTCCCTGCAAAGACATTTGCAACGCTGTGTGCGCTGGTCCACCCCACTGACCTCTGTCAGGTTTTATAACCTTGACTTTAGTGCCACTCCTGGCCCCTTTTTCCTTCGACCTAGCTGTGCCCATCCACACTAGGCAGGGATTGGTCAGCCTGGTGTTAATGGACACTCGTTCTCAAAGCGTTGTTGACGCAGCTTGAGTTTCTAAAGAGAAACGCCTCCAGGTTACGTATGTAACCATGGTTTCCTGAGTGAACGTGAGGCTGCGTCTCCAAGCCACACTGCCTACATCCCAGCAGTGCTTCCTTCCTTTTCAGAGGTGCCAATTCCACTACATGTGCTTTAATAGCTTGCTGGTCGTAACGTCACCCCGATGGTGATGCCGCGCTTTCTGTTGGACAGATTACACACGTGATTCAAAACGTGGATGACGTAGAAGCGTTCCCAAAGAATTGTTGACACAGCGTCTCCTAGAGATGTTGTCTTTAGGCTATTTGGTTCAATGTTGGAGCTATGCTTAGGGATCTTTGTCCTGCTTAAAGACAGTTGTAACCAAGTTTTGGCTGATAAATTATATACACTATAGTGCCAAAAGTGGTCACAACTGGAACTTTTAGCAAGAAAAATATCTCTATTGGAGTGTGCTTGTGGACATTTGTGTTTCTTCGGCCACAAGGGTGTTTGTAAAGTCAGGTACTGATGTAAGTGAGGTTGAGGATGATTTTGGTGCAATCAGTGTTCCAATCGTAGCTCTATTGCAGGCCACACAGGATCTTCCTCTCCAAAGCATGTAAATCATATCTTCATGGAGCTCACTTTATACACAGGGGCATTGCCATGCTGGAACAGGTTTGGGTTTCAAAGTTCAAGTAAATGCATTTTAATTATACAGCATCCAAAGACGACCTATACAATTGTATGTCTCCAGCTTTGTGGTAACAGTTTGGTGAAGAGTTACATATGGCATAAAAGGTCAGGTGTCCCAATATTTTGTCCTCCTTCTTTATGGTGCTATTTATTTCAAAATTCCACCATTTCCAGCAAAACATCCATGCAACATGATGCAGCAATATAATGCTGCCACACCCATGCTTCACAATCAAGATGATGTTTAGATTAAAAACCTCACCTTTTGTCTTTCATTCTTATCCTTTTATCCTGATCATTATAAATAAACAAATTATTATATTTAAAATATATTTTACCTCACCAAGGAACATTGTTGTGGTATATATGTATATTTTCAGTACCAAATACCTCCAACTCCTTCACTAGTGCCTTTGCTATTGTGGGTTTTAGCTCAAGTTTTCAGACCAAAGTTTGTCCATCTCTCTGAGTTAATATATGCCTCCTTCATGCACTGTTAATCTTTGTCATCCATACCATCTATGAAACACTTTGTACAATTGTGAAAAATTTGAAGTATTGAAATAAAATGCACTGACAGGGACCAAAAAAGTATTCCTGGTCATTTCTATCACTAAAAATGATATACAGTCCAAAGTTCACTTACATATTTTTATATCTTCTTAAAGGGTTCATGAACGAAAGGATTGGATTTTTCAGCAGTATGCTTCACCACACTTCTTAAGATTTATTCCTTCAAAATCCCACACCTTTTTATACACAATTATAACCTGTGCAGGTGGTTATAAAGATATTAAAAAAAATATAACACACACCATTCCTATTCCTTGGAGGCAGCACTTCTCTTGGGGACTTGAATTTTACATGGGACATTAATAATTATACTGGATTATGAACTTCGCTTACTTAAAGTGCTTGGTCAGCATACCCATTTACATTTTTGGCTGGGTCTTCTTTAAAGAAGCATATACCATAATGTGGGCACTGTTTACTAAACCAGAAACACAAACTAGCAAAACACAAATACATTAATGCTGGTATACACAACATGAGCTTTTAAACTAACAATGGTTAGTTTAAATTGAAAGAAAAAAAAAATGTGTTCTTTAAGTAGAATGATCAGGAATGTCCCAACAAACTGACAAATATATTTAACACAATGTGCTAATATCTCAATTTTATTAATAGCACTGCACTTATTTTATTAAAAATGTTAATTACTGATCTAAAATACATTTCTAAATTGCTAAATTTCAGTGATACCAATCACTATCTGTTAGAGCCTTTAATAATCCTCATTCTTTTTTCTGTACAAATTTGCTTTAGCACTTCCAAACGAATATCCGTAGCCGAAAGTGTGCCAGCACTGTGCAAGCGGGTCTTGATTGATTTGAAATCTATTCTTAGCTGGCATTTAACGTGAATGATTTTCAGCATGAGCTCCCTCTCCCTCAGACATCCCCTAACGCCTGGTATGCTGGACAGGACCTGCACAGGATCGGGATCGAACTTTTTACCTTACACGACCCACGAGGCCCTTGCGTCTACCTCAATCAGTCTCCCTCCACTGCTTTCCAAAATGAAGAATAAGGAAGAGCAAGTGGCCATAAAAGGCTGGATGGCGGGATTTTCCGCAACACAGTCACTCATGTCTCATCGTTGCTTACGGGTGAGAGGATGAAGAGTTTGAGGCCCCACTAAAAATCACAATGACCTCTCTGGGAAATGAACCATGTGGTGGAGCAGATGATAGTGGTGGATGGGTGCAGAATTATAATAGAAGAGAAGTGTTGCTCGAAATGTAGGCCGTAAGCAAAAATAAATGCTTTATTTAACACGATTTACATATTTATCAAGAAATGCAAGCCAGTTAGGGATGCATGTCGTCATCCAGTATTACTATCATTTATGATGATTTTTATACTCTATTTTAGTTTAGGTCTTAAACATGATAAGATGACTAATTTCTATGCTACTACCCAACTCACAATTGCCAAGATTCAGTCAAGCTTTTATAACCCATTTTTATACTTTATAAAGCAGCATGAGTAGAAGTGGGTTGACTCTCATCCTCTATATTCTAGCATAAATCACTGATGATCACAAGGCCCATGGGGTGAAACATCAATGCAGCATGAGAAAAAGCTAATTGTGGCTAGTTTTTTAAACCCTAAAGTTCCAAATAGTGCCCTATGGAGATGCGTGGTGAAGCAATTGGAAATCACTGTGAGGTTTTTAGGCATGTTGACTGGAGGAGAGGCAAAGCAGAGTTGGGCTGAAATAGCACAAAGCAGCATGAACAAATCTGTGGCTCATCTGCAAAGGGATTCATGCCGCTCTCTTATGTTCTCCTCAAAGTCGGAGTTGACGGTGTTGCCGGGGCAACCGTCTGAGCCTATATCATACTGATGCGGAATTAAGATTTTAAAAAGACAAGAAACAAAAACATATGCTGAAATAAACACAAATAAACAGGATATAGCAACCTATAACAAGAAGTACGAAGGAACCTATGACATTGGCTCAGATTATAGACCATGTGAATCCCCTTACATGACAGCGCTAAGATTGAGCACATTGAAATGTGTTAATGGAAAATTTATGTCATTTGCTGATGGTGTGCATATCCATATAATAGTGATAACAGTGCTATTCGTGATCCAGTGTCCATTTACTCTGTATAAAATCACATCTCGGTCATTTATTCTTTATATAGGTCAGCCTGAGGATGTGATTTATGATTGCACCTGGCTAAACTTCTTATCTGTCTGCTTTTATGCTTCCATTAAGGAGATCTATTAGAGTTATTGATGGGCTTTGTCCAATTTGTCATTGGATTATGATAGGTCTTAAAACCCCTTCTTCTGTTCTGCACCTGTAGATAGGAGATTTCTTATGACTCAGTGGCCCTTGTGTTGACTTTGTGATTTAGGCTTAAGTTCTAAAATTAAATATTGATTAAATATTGATTAAATTTAAGATCTAGTTAAGCTGTATAACTGATTTAGTCCCAATTTTTGACCAAAAACCAATTAACTCATTATTTAATATGATTTAATGGCAAAAACAAAAATGGAATTCTCAAGCTATGACAGAATAATATCACAATTCATATGCTCAGCTATTCACAAAATAGTCCTCAATGTTCTATTTTCAATGAAACCATTGTAAACTCAATGTTTTAGCTCTTCTGTTTCTTCTGTTTACCATTGTAAACTCAACTCTTCTGTTTTAGCTCATATACTCGAAGGTCTGATATTCTGAGCTGCTATTCTGTGCAGCATGGTTGTAGAGTGGCTAATCTTACTGTCTCCTCTGATAGCTTGCTTTAAAACTGCACTACAACAACACTAATTGTTTATATATATATATATATATATATATATATATATATATATATATATATATATATATATATATGCAGTACAGATGACAGACTGGTTCAAGTGGAGGTGGGATTGCATCAAGGATCGGTTCTGAGCCCGTTCCTGTTTGCAGTGGTGATGGACCGGATGACGGACAATGTCAGATAGGAGTCTTCATAGACTATGATGTTTGCTGATGATATTGTTATTTGTGGTGAGAGTAGGAAGCAGGTTGAGAAGAGCATGGAGAGGTGAAGGTACATGCTAGAGAGCAGGGGTATGAAAGTCAGTAGAAGAATGTAGGGACAGTCCTTACAAGAAAGACAGGGTACATGTGTGTGAATGAGAGGGAGGGCAGTGGAGTGGTGCGGTTGCAAGGAGACGAGCTGGTGAAGGTGGAGGATTTTAGGTACCTGGGGTCCACAGTGCAAAGTAATGGAGAGTGTGTTAGAGAAGTGAAGAAAAGAGTGCAGGCAGGGTGAAGTGGGTGGAGAAGAGTGATAGCAGGAGTGATTTGTGATAGAAGTGAATCTGCAAGAGTGAAATTGAAAATGTATAGGACGGTGGTGAGACCTGCTATGTTGTATGGTTTAAAGACAGTGGCATTGACTTAAAGACAGGAGGCAGAACTGAAGGTGGCAGAATGAAAGATGCTGAGAGTGAGAGATTTTCATTAGGAGTGATGACGATGGACAAGATTAGAAATTAGTTTATTTGAGGTACAGCGCATGTAGGACTATTTAGGGACAAAGTGAGAGAGGCTTGATTAAAATGGTTTGAACATGTGCAGAGGAGGGAGATGGGGTATATCGGTAGGAGAATGCTGAGGATGGAGCCAAGGAGGAGGTTTATGGATGTGGTGACGAAAGACCTGCAGGTAGCTGGTTGGAAAGAGGCAGATGTAGAGAACAGAGTATTATGGAGATGGATGATTCGCTGTGGTGACCCCTAATGGGAGCAGCTGAAAGAAGAAGATTTTGCAAGATTTTTCACCTTTGGAATGAATTCTAATGCTGACTAAATCACAGGCCTCCTCACTCAACACCAGAACATGACCTTACTAACACGCTTGTTGCTAAATGAGCACAAATCTCTACAACCACACTCCAAATTCTAGTAAAACCTCTTTTCCAGAAGTGGAGGTTATAATAAAAGCAATTGGGGACTAAATATGAAATGGGATGTTAAAAAAAAAAAAAGCACATACAAATCTTCAAAGCTTCTTCTTGCAGGCTATTCAGAGTTTAAACCAGGCAATGCAGAGGTGCTAGTACTAGGAGACGAGCTGGTGAAGGTGGAGGATTTCCCTTTCTGCACAATTATTTCTGCACAACTTTTTTGCACTTTTTATATGACACTTTAACTTTGGACTGTCACTTCATCTCTGGACTTGCACAGCACAGTGTCACTTTATACCACACCATACTGCTCAACGACTCACACTAAATAACTTTAATCTGTACTCTGTCAATATCTGCCATACGCATCCATTCCTTTCTGGAACTCAGGTGTATATATATATTTTTTTTCTTATACTTTTTTTTAAATTTATTTATTTATTTTCCTTATATTCTATTTCTATTTTTCTTGTTTAAATGTTGGACATTCGTAAAAAGCATTTCACTGCTTGTGGTACTCTGTATGAATGTGTATGTGGCAAATAGAATTTGAATTTGAATTTATGGTTAGGTGTCTGAAATATTTTGTCTTTATAATATATAAAAGATGCTTGATGTAAATTATTTATATACAAGGCTAAAGCACACCATGTTAGACACCAAGCATTTTCTAGTAAGAGTTAATGTGTATCATTGAATAATGCAGAATTTTCAGAAATCCTATGATATAAATAAATCAGTCCATTGCAGGCCTAGAAATAAAACTTTTCTTTTTGACCTAAGCCCCTCCACCCCCACTTCACTTTCAGCAGTTTCTTCTTCTTTTATCTTCCTGCTGGCATTCGCTCTGACACATTTGACAATTAGCTTGTTGATGAAGAGATTCCCTACAAAAGAAATGGTCTATAGGGAACTCAGTCTTTGGCCTCAGTGAGATCTTAAGCATTCAATCCTTATTTTAATACTTGCTCACTACACTAGACTTTCTCTTTTCTACCCCATGTGCATAAGGAAAGAATAAGAACTGCGTCTCTGCTACTCAATTTTCTTCCAGATTGATACTTATGAACTGCAACCTGTCATCCAATGAGCCGGGTTTTATTATGTCATTTTGTTAAAGCAGTAATGTGCTGTATTTCAGTAAAGATATTCTCAGATAGGCATGGATACAGTAGCTGACCATTACCAATTTGAAAGATGTTTTTTTCTCCCTATTCTCTGTCAGACCCCATTGTCATACTTTTAGAAGATTCAAGTTCAGCTTAAATCCATCAGCACTACCATTAGTTCTGAAATGAGGATAGAGATGCTAAAAGTGCTGCCCTTTTGAAATATGCAGAATGTGGGAACAACCTAATGAGATCTGACAGCTTTATCTTAAATGTAACCCCTCTGCGTAAATTAATGTTTGAGATTTAAGAAAGTAGGTGCTGGAGTTATGGAATCCAGTGATATAATTTTGTCCGGCTTTGAAATAAGCTTACATTAGCAAGCTAGCCTCTAACGTACATAAGTACATAACTTCATTAACAAAAAGTACTAATAAAGCCACATTTAACTTAAATTCCACTCTATTAAACATAACAAAATATTCATATATGATTTAAAACCAATATACTATTGTTAAGCCTATTTATTTATTTATCTTTCATACATTTCTATTCATGTTTTATTTGGCTAGTTTCTTTTATGTTTAATACATACAATGGTAGAATACTATATACACGTTGTAAGAGGTTGAAAAGTTTAAAATGTGCAGAAATTACCTCAAATGTTTTATATTTCTATTTTCATAAAAACATATTTTATATATTACATATATATATATATATATATATATATACATTTATATATATATATAT
>JAAIIK010000020.1:4013341-4023892 GCA_014706435.1 Silurus glanis
ATATATATATATATATATATATATATATATATATATATATATATATTAGTTTTACATTTTAATTGCATAAGGGTAGGTGTGAATATTTTTATGACTTTATTCATATCAAACACAATCACAACCTTTATTCGGCCTCTATTCTATTCAGACATAGCTAGATTTCTAAAAATAACATTTACCTTTGGTATTGCACAACCATACAAATATAGTGATGAAGGACTGCATTGTTTAGTAAAACTACTGTTGGAAATAAAAACTCAGTGAAACTCCCGAATGTGCATGCAAATACAGTCTACCTACACAATATCTGAAGTCACAAATTCTTCTTTCACAATGTAAAATATCTATATTAATTTATAGCCCAGATTAACTTGTGTAAATAAAAGAATGGACACCAAGTACTCTCTAGTACTTACAGGATTCTTTTCACAGCCACTGTGTTTACCCAAGATCCTAATAAAACCCTGGCAAGTGCAAGGGATCAGCAGGGCTTTCTCTTTTAATAAGGCAAGAAAGATACCAATTATGGGCCCTTTGCTCCACTTTTAACTCCCCAACCTCCCTCCTGAAATTGGACCCTTTCCAACAACCTCTCATTGGGCTGATTTCTCCTTGACAAGATGAACGCAATTTCCTCCATTACTTTTTTTTTTCTAAACGATGCCACGATATTTCAGCGACAGTTATAGAATTTTTAATCATGCACTCAAGTTGCTTATTCACCACCCAACAAGACCCCCGACAGAGTGATGGGCTTTTATTTCGCTTCAGCATAAACGATGCATATTTTTGCATGCGTTTAAAGCGGTGAATTGCGTGCAAGAAACAAAGAGCATTGTCATTTGAATTCATACGATGTGATCCATGCAATTACAAAGTATACAGTAAAGCAGCAAAGAATAGAAAGTTAGGCAGGTATGTGAATGGGTCAGCTGTTATTCCAGTGAGAAATATTACTTTTCAAAAAGTTAATGCTCTATCCAGATGTGCGAAAGGGCGCTACCTGTCAGAGAAGTGTTGAATGATGCCAAGTTGCACTTTGGTGTGGTGTGGTGTTTAACACTGTGCTGCAGAGGGAATTAAAGGCTTGGTGCTAAGGTGAGTGGCTCTAAACAGTGTAGTCTGACTTTTAAGGTAGATGATGAAATGACTAAAGTGTTGGGAAAACAGGTCACAGAGCAGTGGGAAATAAAAAGCTAGTAGCACAAACTATATACCCAAGGCATACCAGTGCTGTTGACATGCACTTGACTTTCATTCAGATGTATAAAAACTGCTTCACATTCAAATGTAACACATGACTATTCCCCCGGGGTCCTGCAGATGTCGAAATTTTGATTCAGCTGTCTTTTCCACTTGTCTGAGCAGCCTGAGGCTGTAATGTGGCTGACGGAGGCCACTTGAACGTCAGGTGTGCTCGCCATTAGTGCTGTCCTAGCAAAATCTCGAACGCCACTCAGTGTCATTACACAAGCTGCACCTTCTCAATCTATTGCTCTTTTTTTTTTTTTTACATACTCACAATCATGCTGTCTCTTTCCATATTGTCTCTCTTCCACTCTGTACTCCACATGTACTCTCTCGGCATCTCACTCTGTCTCTTTCTATCGTGTCTGCCTCTCATGCTCAAGCATGCACTCTCCTTCCTCTCCTCAATCCTGCTATTATTTTACCTGATGCAAAAAAATGGAATCCATCATGATGAGGTGGGAAAGCGTAGCTTTTCCCCGCAGAACGGTCATTTTAGGATAAAGCCTTCAGGGCTTGTAGTTGAAAATTTAAAAGGGGATTGTTAAGCCAATAGAGGCTCATATGTGCTCAAGGGAATCGTCTTCAGGTTACGTATGTAACCCTGGTTCCCTGAGGAAACAAGACGCTCTGAATCACATGTGTAATCTGTCCAAAAGGACACTAGCGGGGTGACTTCATGACCAGGAACTTATAAGAACACATGCGGTGGAGACGCCGCTAGCTTCCAGAGTGAAGGAATCGCTTGGTGGGATGCAGGGAGTGTGGCATGCAGCATCTCATTCCCTAAGGTACGGTGGAAGAGAAATGCAAATTAATTAAGAAATTAACAAATCAGAAATCAAATTAACAAATTAGAAAACCCTAACAAATCCGAAAACAAAATAACAAATGCAAAAACAAATGAACAAAACCAAAAACAAAATAACAAATCCGCAAACACATTAACAAATCTGAAAACACAACGACAATTATAGTTTGTGAATGGAACACACCAATTATTTGACGAGACACCTGTCATTCAAGATATACAGGAAGTATGAAATATTATAACTTTGTTTCTTGTACATGTGTAAAGTTCTCCGTTTACTTAACACAGTTTTTATTTTGATTAGTGCACCTTTAAATATAAGAAAATAACAGAAGTAAACATTGGCAAGCAAGGAGAAAATTAATTAATTCAAAGCTACTTTGATGAAGGACATTTATATGCAGTGCATATGCATTTTGGAGATGCTGGCGGTATATCATGACATAAAGATTAGTTTGTACAGACTGTTGTACTTCAGACGCTTAAATGGTCTGATATCCATAACTGGCTTTATCCAAAGGTTCCCCATTTAAGAAATTTCACTGTGAAGGACACTCTGGACTTGTAATGAACAATAACAAAGAACTTCTCTCCAGAACTTCTGGGAGCAGCGCTACAGGGGTAAAAGTGTACAGGCGGAGCCTCAGCCAAGCCTGTACCATGGTGTCCAGCCCAAGAGGGCCTGGGTGAGTAAGGGAGATCCAGAGGGGACAGTGCAACATCTCTTGAGCTGCAAACAGGTCCACTTGTGCTCGGTAAAATCTTCTTCATATTTGCTCCACCACTTGTCTACATTCCCTGGGCCCCAGGACTACTTGATTCAACCACCCCGGGATGTATAGTGCTCTCAGTGAGGGCAGCTTCCCTTCCCCCCTAAATTCTTGGCCGGAGGCTGAGGGGGTACACGCTGGAAATGGCTGTGCCCTGAAGCACTCTTCATGGCAGGGTTAACAAGCTGATTCCCTGAGTGCACTGTGAAGAGGTGGGCACTGTATGCTGAGGTGCACATTGCCCCCCCAGCAGAGACCCCAAAAACTCCTGGCTGTCAGGATCTTATGGTCAAAGCCCTTCTCTTGAAGATGACGGTTCTCAGATCCGTCAGCTCCTTGGGCCTCAGCCTGGAGCATCGCCCAGGGTACCTAGTTTCTGGGGAGCATGAGTGGCAACACTCCGTCTCTGAATTTCAAGATGCCCAGCACTCATGGGCTGGGGCTGTGGTTGTGGCTGGGGCTGCACAGAGGCGTCAAGCAGAACGGCTCTATCACTGTCGGATAGGTGTCTCTCCGTTGAGACCAGGGCAGCCATAGACCATGACCTCAGTCGCTGCTTCGCCTCAGTGGAAGCGGGGTTAAAACCACAAGGAGCACAGAAGCCATCCTCGAAGAGCACTTTACAAGAGGGAGCGTCCACATGGACATGCGGCAGCAATGTGAGCAGCCAGCTCCCTCAAGAGAACCCACCTTACCTTTCATAGAACAGACACACACAGAGCACTTCCTGAACAAACAGAAGCTAGCACTGTCTCCACCGTGTGTTTTCTTATAACTTCCTGGTACGGACGTCACTCCGCCGCTGTTGTCGGGCCGTTCCTTTGGACAGATTACACTTGTGACTCAGAGCGGGGTCATGCGGAAGCATTGTTGACGTAGCTTGAGTTACTGAAAGGGACCGTAAAGTATCACCGTGCTAAGGAAATAAAAATATGTAATTTTAGTAACTTAGGCCAATGCAAATTGGTTAAAACACAAGCAAAAATAAACAAAAAACTCTTGAACAAACGGCTTGCTTTCTGTAGCACAATAATAGTATCGATTCCAATGAAATTGCTCCTGGTAGTAATGAATGAATTTTGAAACGATGGGGTCAACCTCTTTGGGGGTCTTTCTCTTTGCGTGCTCTAAGATAACTTCTTTCTTACAACACTTTAGCACTCTTGATACTTGTTGTCAATGTCAGTGTCAATCAAAGAGGTTGATCAGCTCTAATTGGCTGTTTACTTTAGCAATGCACTGTGAATTTGATAACTCTTTTTCAGTTATTCAAATTTTTTGGCACACCTCACTAATAACCAACATTTTTTAATGGAAAAAGTTTGCAACCTATTCTCATAAAAAAAAAAATAATAATAAATAATAATAATAATAATAATAATAATAATAATAATAATAATAATAATCAGCAGTGAGCAAGGCACAAATATAAACATCCCTGCCTTGTGCTTTATATTCTGCCTCATTGTGAAAGTGTATTTCCATTTCTATAGATAACTGATTGCTTTTCCTTGGACTTACAGCAAACATCAGTGAAGCTTACCCTCCCTGTCCTACAGCTTCACTCACACAGCAAACCCACATCATCATGCTCACAAACAGCTCAGATGTTAGAAAGAATTTTCCATAGAAGTTTATAGATTGTATTAAATTTCAAGCACAACAGTGTCACCATATATAATATGCTCACATATGCAAGTCAAATCTCAATATTTACCTTAAAGCATTGTATCCAATGGACACTTTGTCAATGGTCTATATATGAATGAGTTCCCAATGGATGGTCCCAATGAATGAGTTGTTATTCTAAACAATAACCTAGAAGCCTCCATTGTCCAATAACTCTAGAAAGAGTGTGTTAATATAATTTTTATTTAATTCCTTAACTTTTAAACCAATTCTAAAATTCAGCAACAACAATGTTTAAAACTTAAATAAGTCAATACTTAACTAGAACTTGGTCTAATGATTTTAAAGCTTATTTAAGTGAAAGACTAAGCTATTGATTGCAATCTGCTGGCCAGACAATGAAAGAACATCTAAATTACATCCTAGCAAGTGGAAATATCTTAAATATTTTCAAATGTGCCTAGTATTTTCCTACGGTATTACAAGATTACAATAAACCAAATACATTTAAAATGTATGCATTTCAAGCCTAGTTAAAGTAATTTGTACTCATATCAATGTGAAATAGTCTTGATCTGTCGGCAGATGATTATGCACATTTTAAGCATTTATTTCCAGGAAGAAGCTAAACGATCTGCCAACAAATTTAGAAAACTACAAAACTGTAATTAGTTATAGTTATAAGAGTTATAATATCCAGCAATAGGACCAGTGTTGGCAAATAACTTGTTACTAGTAACGCGTTACTGTAATGCAGTTACTTTTGACAGTAACTAATTTTCTAACACATTACTTTTTAAAAAAACTTACTCCGTTACCATTACCATATGGTGCGTTGTCCGTTACTTTTTTTAATTAATTCATTTTGGCTGAAGTGTAGCCTAACCTATTTATAGCAGCGAGGCATTGTAGGATTGGTGGATGCCAACCACTGTAAACACGAAGAAGATGCACTGTGGGCGTGTTTCCATTTATTCAAGTATGTGCAGAAGTAACGGCGAGTCAAGGCGAGAGCAAGACGAGTTTCTCAAAGTGGAAATATGCTCATTATTTCACTTTAGTTAAGCATAAAGACAAAAACATTTTAGTCAAATGTAAGCTGTGTCTTCCTGGTTCGACAACAATTAAACAATTTCCCACAATAAAGGAAATTTCTCTGAAGAAAAATGCAGCTACTCCATTTAGTGCACCTGTTGAGAGACTTTTCAGCCTGGGAAGTCTGGTACTGTCTCCAAAGAGGAACAAGCTGTCTGACCAAAGGTTTCAGAGACTTCTTTCTCATGCGGTACAACCACTGGTTTAAAGGGTAAAACTCAAATTAAACATTCATTCAGTTCCTTGCTAGTAAGCACCTTTTGTTGTTTCAAATAAATAAGCACACATTTGTTATTAAAAATATTTGTTTGTTAAAAATAATGGTTAGTTTACTAGCCACAGTGACATTTCTGTTATATCTTAATACACTAATTTTATGCATTATAAAATGCATTATGTTGTATTGCTAGGAAAAATGCAGATTTTTTTTTTGTTTGTTTGTTTCGTTGTTTTTACATTTTTATGGACATATACAACAGCAGATTTTGCACTTTGAATACACACATTACATAAGTTGGTGACATGCAACTCTTAATTTGTGGTTAGGTTGAAAATTGCTCATAGATTTAATTTTTAAACATCTTATATATTTTTTATGTTGTTTTTTTCATGCATATTTATTTATGGTTGTCAATAATAGCAGTTTTTTGGTGATGAGTTTCTCCAAATTGATTCTGAATAATTCAGATTGCTTTCATTTATTTATTTCAAAATGTTTTGTGTTATGTTGTACATTGTTGATAGTTTTCATAGTTAAGCTGTGAAAGGAACATTTTTAAGAGCTCAACACAACAGCTTTTATGATGCAGAAGCCACTTTAGTTTTTAAATCTGAATATATTATTTAGCTTGTTTTGTTATTTATTTCAGAAATCCTTGTGATATACAGTTTTTTTCAGTACTTTTTGAATGAAGTAACTAGTAAATGTAACGAGTTACTATTTCTTAGTAACTAGCACAACACTGAATAGGACATTAAAAAAATAATCTTGTTATTTGGTTTATTGTAATAAAAAATTCTAAGATAATGTCTTAAATATGAAATTAAATTGTAAAATACATTTTGTTGTACTTAAATATATATAGAAAGATATCAATATATGGTTTGAGTTGAAATAGAAATTATATTCTGTCCATCCTCACTTCATCTTACTTTTCCCATCACTGCCTCCTCCACCAACTGTGGAAACAGCTCTTTTTATACTGATATATTAAAGGCAACCATGTGTAAACGTTCAATGATAGGCCATGGCCCACAAATCAAATCAATATGTAAAATGATGGGCTCAGTGACTGTCTGGAGAGAGGCGAAAACAGAATATCCTCCCGTCATGGAGGTGCAAATGAAATAAAAAACTGAACAGGATGGGGAAGTGCTCAGACTTAACTAGGAAAACACAGCATGAACGTGTGCATAAGACATGAGTGGCATCCTTGAGTCGAGGCCAGCCAGAATGGCTGTATATTTCCTGTTGGATGTAAGCCTGCAGAAATAGGCCGTGTGCTCTTATAGTGCTTGCAAGTCCATTTTTTTGTAGTGAATTTATCACTTAGCTCTAAGGCTCCATACTTCACAATGTCAGGAAGCTGCTTTAGTAATTATACCTACAAAGCGACCAAACACAACTACACTGTTATTACTATAATAAAGATATATTGTAGATGTATATGATATCCATATACCACCACTATTACTCAGCCTTCTCAGGTTACATTATTATTCAGGTTCCATATCCACTAAACCCACTAATGCGTATTAATTAATCAGCCTTCAATTTGTATATATGAACAAGTCATCATGGTTTCAGTTTTTTTTTTCTTGCTTTCTGTCTCTTTCTCATCTTTTTTTTTTTTTTTATATAGAACATTTCAAGCAAAGTCCTTCATCAGCTGTGCAAGTGAAGTGTATTTGGGGCTGTAGTATCAGTTGTAAAACAAGCATAAATACAAGTTCATAAATACAAATAGTGGTGTGGCAAGACTAGCTCAAGCTTACAAAAATGTTAGTCTACTTAGAAGTCAAATAAACACTTGTAACAAATGTATTGAGCAAAAAGAAAAAGAAAATCAAAATGTACACCATGCCAAACCTTGAGGCAGATGAGCTTCATTTACAGAGGAGCATAATATCAGGTCCAATGCTTGTCAGTAGGGAAAGGAATCTGAGGATACAGTGGGCATGGGCTCATCAAAACTAACCAACAACTAAAGACTGGAAAAAATGTCATCTGGTATTATTAAATTAGAATTTTGCTGTGTAGGTTAAGTCAGAATTTGGTGTCAGCAGCATGGATCCATGAAATCGCTTTGCCCCACCATTTCAGGCTGCTGGTGGTAGTGGTGTAATGGTGTGGGAAATGGTGTCTTGGTGCCCACTGGACCTCTAACACCAATCAAGAATCATTTGAATGGCACAGTGTATTCACACTTATGGCCAAAATTTACTTATAAAATATTGGCCACTTTTAACTGAATAATGCACCCGGTCACAAAGCACAGATTGAATAAATTGGGTTCAATGAACATGACAATGAGTTCAGTGTACATCAGTGACCTCTCCAGTCAACAGCTCTGAATTCAATATAGCACCTTTGGGATGTGGTTGAACTGGAGATTTACAGCATAGCTGTGCAACTGAGAAATTTGTTGCAATTACGTGATGTAATCATATCAACATGGACAATAGTCTCAAATGAATGTTTCCAATTCATGCCATTAAGAATTAAGTTGGTTTTAAGAACACAGGTGGTAGTCCTACTCAATATTAGTATGGTGTTCCTTGTAAAGTGGCTGATGATTGTGTATAGTAGGTGTCGTAACGATTACAGGTAATACACATGTTAGACAGGAAACCTTTGTTGGCTATCTAGTGTTTCTGAAGCTGTAAAGACTTCAATACATGTTCAATAAGCTTGATGATTAGGTGATGGCTTGATCAGCATCCCCTGGGGTTACAAAGCTCAGAGAGTGTAGATGACACATTTCTCCTTGTGTTTTCACTTCAATGCACTTGTAACAGCAACTAGCAATGCAAACTGAGATGTCAGTAATGCTATGTCTATTGCGGTTGAAGCGTCTTGCTAATGGAAAGGAGAAATCACTCATTCTGATGGTGCAAAGGTGTTCAACAAATCTATCAACCTCCTTTTGGCTTCTCTGATGTACAGCTGATTTCATCCCTTGCAGAAGAGACAATAAACAGCTCCTGCAGTGATGCATGCAGAGTGATAGGTAATAAAAATGGCTTTTTTTCTTTCTAGGGCATGTGATTTTTAGAGGCTGTACTAATAAATCTGCATGTGGAAAATCCAGCAGACTCACATGCAAGAATGATGCAGATTCTATAGCTAAATTAGACATTGACTAATATCTATTCTGAATATAACCTCATTAATCACTTTGTTAGGAACACCATGCAGTTATAGAACCTGCTTTATTCTCACAACAGCTTCAATTCACTATGACATGTATTCCATAAAGTGTTGGAAACATTCCTTTGGGATTCAGGTCCATGTTCACATCACATAAATGCTACGAATCTCACAAATCTCCCACTTGCAGCACACATTGTAATATGTGAACTGTGGAAATGGTCAGCTAAACCTCATCATTTAAAAAGCTTGGTTGGAATTAAGGAGTCCATTTTCTACCAAGATATCATTACACTACCAACCAACCTAAACTATCAAGGTCACAGCAGAAATTGAGATTAATCAGGCCAAATGTTTTTTTTTTTCTTTATCTTTTGATGAGATCAGATTCATCCAGTTTTGATGAGTCTGATCACTATGTAAGCTCCAATTCTCATCCTTTTGGATTACATGAGAAAAACCTTATGTGCCTCAAGGTTTAATAGGTTGTTCATTGCTTTTCTGCTTGTCTGCTCACTACGGTTGACAAGAGTGGTTATCATAGTTACCAAAGCCTTATTTGCCAATGAGAACGTTAGCTAAAACTCTTGCCCTGTATGTTGCATGATGTTATGTCTTACTCTGCTGCTGCATGATTGACTGATTATATAATTGCCATAGTGAGTACCAAACAGTGTTCTGTTATTGTGTTCTGAATTTTACTGATTATAATACTGATCACTAATAATCATTACTGATCATTACCAATTTTTATCAAGCACGTTTGACTAATGCCACATGTAATTTAAACCAAATACTGAGAAACACAGCTACTCAGGCAAAAACATAAAAATATTGGTCTAAATTGGTTGAATGCCCTATGTATTCATACACCAAAGTCCACAGTCAGAGCAGGGGCAATGTGAGAGTCGGTGAATTCTTCAGCATGCCAAACTTCATTGTGCTCCTCATAGCTGGAATCGATCCACTGAGCTCTTAAGCTTAACATGGTTGTAAGACTGATTTCTTTACCCTGTATATTGCTTGAAAATAGGGTGCCTCAATGATTTAACATTTTCCGGAGACAGTCAATGTGGGCATATATTGTTTGACCGAGCTAGTAAAGGGAGACATCTGAAAAATCCTCAAATTACACATCCTCATCAACTATGAATGACTGTTTATCTAAAATCATAGATAGATTAAATGAGCTCTTGAGATTTCTTTTCCTGAACTTTCCACGGACATAAGACGTAATAATGTAATAATTAATAGTAGTTTTAGTAGTATATGTGCTAAGTCACAAATCAGCACCAAAATCCACCATGACATCGACACGACCTTAAATTATTTAGTCTTTTTCGATCGTACCGATAAGAGCAATTTATTATTTAAATTTGTAAAGGGTCTACTTAAATTTAAATACACTCATAATAACAACAAAATGCTGTGCTTTTGTAAAATAAAGAAAACACACAGGGGACGCTTTCTGCCATCTCTGTCATCTCTCTTCACAGACACATAACTAAAATAACTTGCATCTCAGTGAATACTTGCCTCACAGACATAATAAATATATAAATAGAAAGCTCAAAATGTCTACTTTCACACACACACACACACACACACACACACACACACACACACAC
>JAAIIK010000020.1:4024292-4044241 GCA_014706435.1 Silurus glanis
ATGGTTAAATTTGGTGTCCTGATAATTTACATACCATATTTAAAACACCATAATTACTTTAAAATATTTACAAGAATATTTTGTCTTCATGCTCTATGTTGAGTTTGGTTTCACTAATAATAAACATAAATTTGCATGAAGCATTCATATTTGTCCATTCCCATGTTGATTAGAGTATTAAAAACCTGAAAATGTTAATTTAAGGTACATTTACAACAAATAAAAATGTGCGATTAAGTTGCGATTGATATTACACTAATACTTATATTAATATATCGTGAGGTGCAAGTAACCAGAGTTTCACTAAAACAGGTAGTAGTAATGACTATTTTTTACTTAAGTACATGTCAGAGCCCAAACTTCTTTACTGTACATTGAGTTCAAAAGGTATAGTCAGTACTTCAACTTTTACCAGAGTCTTTTAAAACATGAGTATCTGTACTTCTACTTGAGTGAAGGATGTGTGTAGTTTTGCTACCTCTGAAGTTAATAGACCTACCAGAAAAAAAGCAGCCTTTCAGATTGAGTTGGACTGCAAAAGCGCTGTATTTTTTGCAAGTTGTGTGAATAGTTCTGATCTCTTTTGACTTATTAAATATTCTATTAATTACATCTAAGTGATTAAACTGCAAAATATGGCTCCTTACAATACTTTATTTTAGGAGAGAGAAAATGGGATGTTCAAGTAAAGGAATTTCTGTAAAAGATCTGTAGTTTTTCAAATATGTATATTAAAATATATGTATTGCAAATAAAATCCATTGTGGCTTACAATACACAGTTCAATACAATATACAAAATAATAGCCTTTAATTGTCACATATACAATTACCCTTGAACCCACATATATTACATACACCACATACACCCCCTATGAACCCACATACATTACCCACATATACATTAGAGCACAGTGAAATTCGTTCTTCGCATATCCCAGCTTGCTCACAAACTGGGGTCAGTGCGCAGGGTCAGCCATGAAACGGCCCCCTGGAGGACAAAGGGGTTAAGGGCCTTGCTCAAGGGCCCAAGAGTGGCAGCTTGGCGATACTAGGGCTTGAACCCCTGACCTTTCGATCAGTAACCCAGCACCTTAACCACTGAACTACCACTCGAATATACCTGTATTGTATACAGTAGGTAAATAAAATGTGCTGCTTATATTGAATTTTAGCTCATATTGAAAATGGGTTTTTAAAATTTATAAATGTGTAGATTTTACTCATGCATAACAGTTGCAGTTCTGGCAGACAGGATGACAAGTTTAAGAGAACGTAGCTCAGAAACATGGCTGATGTAAGGACTAACCCTTAACTTTTCAACCTAAACTTTCTTTTTCTATCCCTGTTATACTCTGCTCTGCACACACACTTAACACCTAACTTCAATCATTAAACCTATGTCCCTTTATTAATTCTTCTTGATGCTAGCGCATACCAAACCCTCTGCTGTACATTATTCACATGCTAAAATCTAGTGCAAATAATTGCAAAAATACAGAACTCATAAAGGCGTTTTAAAAAGTTATATGGCAGTTTGCACTGCCATGCACTGCAAACGTCTCTAGGTTACGTATGTAACCCTAGTTCCCTGAGGGAACGAGATGCTGTGTCACAATGCTTTGGAAACGGTTCCGCGTTGTCCATGCTCTGAATCACGTATATAATCTGTCCAATGAAAGGCCAGGAAGCTATAAATCACACATGGAGTGTGGCATAGAGAAGCAGCGTCTCGTTCCCTCAGGAAACTAGGGTTACATACGTAACCTAGAGACATTCCATTTCAGGAACTCGAGCTGCATTGCAACGCTTTGGGAACGAGTATCTAATACCGCCAGACTGACCTGTCCCTGACCAGTGTAAAAAGCACAGCTAGGTCGAAAGGATGGAGGTGCCAGGAGTGACAATGTGGTCAAGGTTGTAGAACCTGACAAAGGTCAGCGGGGTGAACCAGCCCGCAGCGTTGCAAATGTCTTGGAGGGACACTCCAGAGGACCAAGTCTTTGAGGCTGCCACACTCCAGGTCAAGTGCGGTCTGACACCGATCGGAGCAGGAAGATCAGAGACCGGAGCGGGGAGACTGCTTGTTAGCAGGGAGGCCTCTCCTCAGAGGGTCATAGCAGAGGAGCAGCTGATCTGAATTCCTCCATGGACTCGTCCTGGAGGTTCAGCTTCTCCTGGTCTGGGGCCTAAAATGGAGGAGGATAGAATGCCTGGAGCCTAACAGGTCGTGGGACGACCGAGAGCACCTAAGAAGTGTATCCCGTTCTAGAGTACAGAAAAGCACTGGCTATGCCTGGAGTAAACTCCAGAAAAGAGGGCTTCACAGAAAGGGCCTGCAAATTCGCTACTGTCTTCAGAGAGCAAATGGTAAAAGGAACACAGTCTTGACTGACTGAAAGATGCCTCAGCCAACGGCTCAAAGGGGGGGCTCAAATTGAGCCTCCAACACAACGGCCAGGTCCCACCCAGGCACTCCAGGTCGCACTGGGGGCCTCAGCCTCTGGATGCCGTGGAGAAAACACATCACTAAAGGGTCTCTGCCCAGTGATTGCCCCGCCACAGGGGCATGATACGCTGAAACGGTGGATGCGTAAACCTTAAGGGTAGACGGAGCCAACCCTTTGGCAAACTGTTCCTGAAGGAATTCCAGCACTAACCCAAACCGGGCAGTAAACTGGATCCAAATAGTGGTGCTCACACCACTCATGAAAAATGCTCCATCTCACAACATACGGAACTCTGGACTGTAGAATGGCCTCTACCACCTTGGTGGAGAGACCGGAGCCTTTGAGCTGTGCCCCCTCAGGGGCCACAGCCACAGCCTCCATAACTCTGGGTGAGGGTGTATTATTGTGCCTCCTGATTGAGAGAGGAGATCCCTTCTCACAAGAAACTCCCAGAGAGGGTGCTCAATGAGTGGGGTGGTGTGGGAGAACTTGGGCAGATTGAACACAAGTCATGCAGCTGCGTTTTGGATCATTTACAGTGGATGAATAGCATTCAGAGGAAGACCTGCCAGCAGAGAGTTGCAGTAGTCCAGTCTTGAAATGACAAGAGAATGAACAAGCACCTGGGCAGCGTGTGTGGACAGAAATGGTCGAATCTTTCAGATGTTGTAGAGAAGAAATTGACAAGAACGAGCCACATTAGCAACAAGTGAGGAGAAGGTCAGTTGATTGTCCATAATTAACCCAAGGTTGCGAGCAGTGGCTGAAGGGGATAGCAGAGAGTCATGAAGAGTTATTTGGAGATCTTGACCTGGAGATGAATCACCTGGGATGACCGGCAGTTCTTTTTTGCTGGGGTTGAGTTTTAATTGACGAGCACTCATCTATAAAAATATGTCTGTCAAGCATGCCGAGATCCGAGTGGAAGCTGTAGTATCTGAGGGAGGAAAAGAAAAGATGAGTTGATTTTCATCTGTATAGCAGGAGTAAGAAAAGCCTTGTGAGGATATGACTTTACCAATGGATTGTGTATAGAGGGAGAAAAGGAGGGGACCAAGTAGCGAGCCTTGTGGGACACCAAATCAAATCAATCAAATCAAATTTTATTTGTCACATACATACAGAGTACAACATGCAGTGAACATGCACATCCCACACCAGTGGATCCCCTTCTTGTTACCTGGTATGAGCAGCCTTCCAGGTAGGAAGCAAACCATCCCCATGCTGTTCCGCAGATGCCGAGGCTCCTGAGGGTAGACAAGAGAGTCTTCTGGTTGACTGTGTCGAATGCTGCTGAAAGGTCCAGGAAGATAAGTACAGATGGCAGCTTGGCTGATCGAGCAGCATGCAGTTTCTCAGAAACAGTCAAAAGGGTCGTCTTTGTGGAATGTGCCGCTTTGAAACTAAACTGGTTTGGATCATGGAGGTTGTTCTGTGAGACATAGACAAACAGTTGGTTAAAAACAGTGCATTCCAGAGATTTAGAAAGAAAGGAGAGCAGTGATACTGGTCTGTAGTTTTTAATGTCTGATGGATCCAGAGCAGGTTTCTTTAAGATGGGAATGAGCCTTGCTTGCTTGAATGTAGTTGGCACATAGCCAGATGTTAAGGACCCGTTGATGATTGTGGAGATGAAGGGCAGGAGATCTTGTGAGATGGTCTGAAGCGTAGTTGAAGGGATTGGATCCAGGCAGGGTCAAACGGAAGAACACGATATTGGTAAGCTTCGGCCTCGAAAGCAAACCTCAGGAACTTTCTGTGAGAAGGGATGATGGATACATGAAAGTCATTTAGATGCATGCAGATCTTTCATTTCCTGGAGCTTTGACCCAGAGTACCACGCAGGATCCCTAAACAGGGCTTCTGGGCCTCACCCGTGGGAGGTAATGGGTTGGGGTTTGGGCTACGCCTGCCGAGCAGCCCTGGAAGAGCGGCGTGGGAGATACCGCTGGAACGCCGCCGCCTGTTTCTTACTTTCCTGAAACCTCTTGTCTACCATATTCACGGACCCACATCCAACTCTCGCAGCAGGTCACTCTGATACGCCTGCAGCACTGCCATAGTGTGCAGAGACAGTAGTATGCAGGGGCTAAGTGGGTAACATTATGGTCTTTAGTGATGATGCAATCCCCAGGAAGAGATAGCTAGCTAGCATCTCTTCAAACAAGTGCATCCCTCCATAACTGTGTTCTTTCAACCATGAGGTTAGAAAATAACGTCACTTTGGGGCTAAAGGGGCGGGCCGAGAATGGCTTCGACCAGGACCTGGACACCTCAGTGGAAGACAGGCAGAGCTGCATGCTTTTTTTGCTGGGGTAAGAAACCGCCGAAAGGCGTGCCTCCGAAACCTGTAAACGAGTGCTGGACCAAGCGGGTGAGGTTGTAGATAATGCCAAGCCTATCTTGAAACTCTCTGCAAGGTCCATTTGCGAACCCCATGAACTGGCACACCGCTCTGCCTCGGCGAGAGCGGGACCAGAACCATGAGAAGTATGGGCACCCTCCTTGAAGAGTGCCCATCGGGAGCAGAGCGATCGCATTGACATGCGAGCACAGTGCTCACAGTCAGCACCCTCGAGAACCGACTTAGCATGCTATGCTCCCAAATAAGCGTACAGCCACTGCACCGCACTGCCAAGAGCTGCTGCTTTGTTAGTTAATAGTTAATATCTTGTTGCTATAAATTAAATTACTGTGGTTCATACACTTTTTTGCACACGACTGTACACTACTGTTTTGTTAAGAAAGCGGGACACAGATGCAAGTGCAGATGATCATTATTAGAGTGCAAACAAAAAACAAAAATGATTAGACACAAGAGCAGGATAAACTTAATCAGAATGCTTGTAATAATAACCATGAAAGACAAACAAGAGGAATTGGTGCAGTGAACAATAAGTGTGTATATAAGTGGTAAATAACAATGCAGATGCAGTTGCAGATGCAGATGCAGTGCAGTCTGCACTATTGAAATAATAATAATAAAAAAAACTATGTACTCTTAAAATTAAAAGAACATTTTAAATTGGTCTTAAATAAACAAATAAAATATATTCATATAGGATTCTACGGTGGCCAAGAAGTGCAAAACACATTAACAAATCCAAAAACAAAACAACAAATGCAAAAACAAATTAACAAATCCAAAAACAAATTAACAAATGCAAAAACAAATTAACGAATCCCGAAAACACATTAACAAATCCGGAAACACAACGACAAGTCAGACAAACCAGAAAAGGTAGGTATAGTTTGTGAATGGAAACTTACCGATCATTGGACGAGACACCTGTCATTCACCTGTATATCTTGAATGACAGGTGTCTTGTCCAATGATCTGTAAGTTTCCATTCACAAACTATACCTACCTTTTCTGGTTTGTCTGAATCGTTGCACAAAACACATTAACAAATCCGAAAACACAATGACAAAATTCAGACAAACCGGAAAAGGTAGGTATAGTTTGTGAATGGAAACTTACAGATAATTGGACGAGACACCTGTTATTAATTAATCAATTAATTTGTTTTCGGATTTGTTAATTTGTTTTTGAATTTGTTCTTGCATTTGTTCATTTGTTTTCGGATTTGTTCATTTGTTTTTGCATTTGTTGTTTTGTTTTTGCATTTGTTATTTTGTTTTTGGATTTGTTAATGTGTTTTGCACTTTTTGGCTACCGTAGGATTCCCTTTTGTGACTTTTTTTTTACTTCTTCTTATCCTCTGCCTTATTGTCATTAGCGTACTTTCTCTCTGCCTCATTATTTCCTATCACTCTCATCCTTCTACCTCCGCTTGCATATTAATAACGGTCCACAGAGGCATCTCCGGAGAGAGATGTGCTGAAGGTTGTCTTTACTGTAGTGGACCGACATAAATTTGGATTTAAATGATAAGCTAACTTAAGCACATCTCTTGCCATTATATTCCTGCAGGATTCTTAAATACACCTTTGGTGTTGAATTAAACTGACTCGAATGAGCCAATTAATAGAACATTATGTCAATCTGGTACAATGCAAGATTTTAACCAGTGTGATATAATTAGATTTTTGTATTTAAGTATTATGAAAGGGTACCACCAATCATTTGGGAAAAGCTAAATGAACAAGTTCAACATAATGAATGCATTTGTGCTTAATATGCCAGTGTTTTCCAAAAATTAGCCTCTATTCAGAATGAAATATTTGATAATAATGCATTAAATCTCTATTAAAGCTTTTCCTCTGCCCTTACAGAGAAGAATTAAAACGGCCACCTGATGAGTGTGCTAAGGCCACAGAGCCTGCTGGGTATTCAATATAATGCAGACGTTTAAAGTGTAGAGGCTTCTCATTAATGCGTTTATTGTCATTGAGGCCAGAGTTGCTAAAACCCTTATCGATTTCTTACTTAATCCAAAATAGCACAGGGATAATTTCTTCATCTATAGTAAGCTATTTTTTTCTTTTTTTTTTGGTCATGCTTGCAGTGGATCCTGAACCTATTCATGTATGAAGTAAACCCATGCAAACACAAGGAGAACATGTAGCTTTACACTGGGGCTCTTCTGTCTACTCTTCTTCAGGCACTCTGTAAATACTGCAGCAATAATAAATTGTGGTTAATACTAAATAATGTATCTCGTTTATTTATTTACAGTATTTTACTTTATTAGTATAGTATAGTATTCAGTTCTATTCCCAAAGGTTTCTTATTACTACTTTTATTATTATTATTATTATTATTATTATTATTATTATTATTATTATTATTATCATTATTATTTGGCTGTTGCTGATTTTTATAATAATTATAATTTGAATTATAATAATAATTACTATTATAATTAGCAGTATTAGTAGTAGGAGAAGTATCTAGTATATAGTTAAAGTAAAATTGCTCTAAAGGCTATTAATTTATGTATTGCTTTCTAAACTTAAAAATAGGCACTTATTATACATATATTAGGCACAATCTGTCTATTTTGTATTTATTATTATTCAATTGCCTTACTGCTGATCAAATCTTTATTTTTATTTTCAGAGCATAAGGATTTTAGTTTTAAGATATCCAGTGGCCAAAGATACCCTAAAGGTGCAATGATAAATAGGATTTATATATATTTTTTTTATTTGGCATGGTGATGCAGAAGGTAGCCTTGTTACATCACACTTCAAGGGCTTTGATCCTGAGCTTGGGTTATTGTTTGTGCAGTTTCACATGGTTTCCCTTTGTTCTCTTTATGTGAGTTTACCGCTGTCACAAGACATGGAGTTGGTTAGTAGTAGATGGTTATCAGCCCTAAATGTGAATGTGTGTGTTGAAACGTTTTGGGAATGTGCTAGTGTGTTCATGCTCTGAAATAATGTGTGTAATCAGTCAAAAATTGGATGCTGTTATATTACGGGGGTGGATATGCACAGCTTGTGTGTTGCTTGCTTGGGAGCGGAGAATGCAAAGTTGGTTCTTGAGGGAGCCGACTGTGCTCACTGTGCATGCATGTCTGGTGTCCACAGAAGCACACCTGTGGCTCACTCTGACAGAGAGGTCTGATAGAGACAGGGCCATACTGCTGGATGCCCCGCTAACCCCTTTTGGCCTCTTCGGCGACTCTAAGCTTGGTGGTCGAAAGGTTTCAGGAGAATAAAAAACAGGCGGCGGCGTTCCAGTGGTACCTCCCATCCCGCTCACATGGGGCTGCGCCCACTGAGCAACTGCAACCCTCCACCTCCCACCATGAGGTGCAGAAAGGCCGCGTCACGACTCTCTCTCTCTCTCTCTCTCCCTGTGAGAGATCCTGCGTGGCGTTTGACGTCGAAGCCTTGTGAGGTGACAGATCTGAGGACTGTCATCTTCAAAAGAAAGGCTTTGATGAAAAAGTGCTGACATGGGACTTTCTGGGGATCCGGCCATAAAGGGGCACGCCGCACTGCTCTATCTGGTGCCTGCCCTGTTCCAGCCCCCTCAGGGGGAGAAAGAGGGTCCCCTCAGGGTCTGTTAACCCTGCCACCCTCGGTGCTTCAGGGCATGGCCAGCTCCAACGAGCTCTCTCCTTGGTCTCCAACCGGCATCGTTGTGGTCCAGGATATCTCGCCAGCCCTAGAGCCGTCTCAGTGCACTGCTCTAGGCACACCGGAAGTCAGTCTCGGGAGACTGATAACTCTAAGCCACTTTCTGGCAGCTTGGAAAGCTCTTCCAGAAGTGTATCAGTGGGTCATGCACACTGTAGAGCAAGGCTACTCAATTCAGTTCAGGTCTCCTCTGCCCCGTTTTCACTGGATTCTTCCCACCCTGGTGGAGAGCCAGCAGGCTCTGGTCATGGATCAGGAAGTAAACACTTTCCTGAGGAATGAGGCCATCAAGGTGGTCCCTCCATCAGAACAAGAGTCCAGGTTCTACTGCCGGTACTTCATATTTCCCAAAAAGGAGGGAGGGTTGCGTCCCATTAACCATCAAGGAGGTCTGTGTTCGCGCCCCCTGTGCACGCTGGCGCACCAGATCCTGCTTTGGGCTCAGAGGAAACTCCGCTCTTCAAGAGCAGTTTACATCCCGGGCCGGTTGAACGAGGCAGCAGGCACCCTTTCAAGGCAGGGTTGGTGACATCACCCCAACATGGTGGAGCAGGTTTGGGAGAAATTCGGAAGAGTCCAGGTGGATCTGTTCTCGAGAGATGTCGCACTGTCCCCTCTGGTTCTCCCTTACTCCTCTGGACACCATGGCTCAGGCAAAGCCGAGGCTGCGTTTGTATGCCGTTCCCCCGTCATGCTGCTTTCAGGAGTTTTCTAGAGAGTTCACGGAGTCCATCTCCTCCTAGTAGCTCCAAGGTGGCCGAGCAATCCATGGTTCGCAGACTTGGTAGCTCTACTCGAGGACCCTCCATGGGAGATTCCTCTGAGGAGGGATCTCCTTTCTCAGCTTGGGGGTGGCATATTTCACATTTCATATTTCATATATTCCCGTCCGGTGCTGTGGAAACTGTGGCTGTGGCTCCTGAGAGGGGCACAGCTCTGAGGTTCTGGTCTCTCCACCGAGGTGGTAGAGACCATTCTCCACTCTAGAGCTCCCTCCATGAGGAGGTCATATGCCGCCAGTTGGCCTCTGTTCTGCTCATGGTGTGAGCACCACCAGCTGGATCCAGTCCACTGCCCGGTTGGTTCAGTGCTGGATTTCCTCCAGGGGCAGTTCACCAAGTGGTTGGCTCCGTCCACCCTAAAAGTCTACGCGCCCACCATTTCGGCTTTCATGCCCCCTTGGCCAGGCAATCTCTGGGCAGAGACCCTATGGTAACACGCTTTCTCCACGGCAGCCGGAGGCTGAGACCGTGTTCTTGTTGGCCCTCTGCTCTATCAAGAGAGTAGGGGACTTGCAGGCCCTTTCTGTAGCCCCCTTTCTTCCTGAAGTTTACCCCAGGTATGCCTAGAGCCGTCCTGTACCCCCGTCTGGGTTACATCCCCAAGGTGCCCTTTGTCATCCCATGACCTGTAAGATTATAGGCATTCTATCCTTTTCTGTTCCAGGCCCCAGACCAGGAAAAAATGAAGTGAGGCCTCCCTGCTTATAAACAGACTCTGAGCAGGTGGATTGTTGATGCCATCACATCATCTTATGAGTCCTTTGGTCTCCCCGCTACCTTCGAGGGTCAGAGCTGGCTGCCTCAAAATCTTGGTCCTCTGGTGTTCCCCTCCAAGACATATGTAACGGTGCGGCTGGTCTGCCCCACTGACCTTTGTGCGGTTCTATAACCTAGACCGCTCAGTCCTCTTCTGGCTGTCTTTGACAAACACACTAGGCAGGGACTGGTCAGTCTGGCATGATTGGACACGTTCCCAAAGCATTTCGACGCAGCTCAATTTCCTGAAAGGGAATGTCTCTAGGTTACGTATGTAACCCTAGTTTCCTGAGGGAACGAGATGCTGCGTCTCTATGCCACACCTCCGGCGTCCCTGCAGCGTTTCCTTCTCCCTTACAGAAGCTGGCCCTGCCTCACTCCATACGTGTTTTTTACTTCCTGATCGTTATGTCACCCCGCCGGTGACGGCCAGCGTCCAATTTTTGACTGACTACACACATTATTTTAGAGCGTGAACACTCGGGTGTATTCCCAAAGCGTTTCGACGTAGCGTCTCGTTCCCTCAGGGAACTAGGGTTACATGCGTAACCTAGAGACGTTTATTAGCTTAATGAACTAATGACTAATGTACATGACTTCATTAATGCATCATTAGTTCATATTTCAGTATTAGTTTAAAATATTAGTATTGTATGTATTGTTCACATACATGAATATTCGTGAGTCATAAAGCTATATTTTTTTTAAGTGACACATTCTTAAAAGTTTTCTTTAGATATTTCATTAGACTTGATTAAGTCATTAGCTGTTTCCAAATCCCTCACTCATTCATGCTTTCACTGATTCCTATACAGTGCATTGTAGTTGAGTTCACTGCTTGGAAAAAAAGAAATGAAAGAGAGTGAGAGAATTTCAGCAGTGACATAAATATCATGCATCATAGAGAAGAGGCTATTGGGGAAAATTTCTTTGTAAATGTTACCTGTGGTGTATAGTGAAACAGTTTTTTTTTTTACTATCCATAGTGCATTTATTATTTGTTCATATTAAAAAGAACAGAACAATTGGTTGTCATATTGATTTACCATTATATTTATTAAAAAAAGACATGAAATATATGTATAAAAAATTTAAATAAACTTTTGTCTGTAATTTATTTTATTTTTATAAATTTTTTTAAACATACAATAAAGATCAACAAGGATCATTATGTCAAGCATACAATAAAGATCAACAAGGATCATAGCTTTCCGTATGTACATTTTTTGCCAGGTTTGCTAGTGTCCTGGACTCCAAAGGTAAAGAAAATGTATTCGTTTGTAAAAGCTAAAACTTTCAGAGTGTTAGGGTTCGGACCACGAATCGGAAGCGGAAGTAGCGCTATCATGGTTTAATGTAAGACAGTACAAATACACACACCAGTGGTAGAGCATATGAACCGTAACGCGGGCTGAGTCAGTAAAGCCAGTAATATCCAATAGGGAAACGTTCACGGAAAGTAATCCACAGAAGGAGTGTAATCCATAGAACGCAGGGAATCCACAGAACCAGCGGGGAATGCTGGCAGCCTCGAGTAAGGTCGGTGTCCTTAGCCATTAAGTAGGTCCGACACTAGTGAAATGTGAATGAGAGCTAATATAGCAAAAACGGTAACACCTGTCTCTCGTTAATGCTGGGAGCGGCAGAGCGAGGTAGTGTGACAGCTGCCAAGGGAGGCGTGGCAGGTGGATCCCTGACATTACCCCCCCTCCAGGGGCGGCACCTGATGCCCCAAAACCACCCACACCAGGGCAAGGGCACTCCGAGGAAGGCCCCGCCAACCGTCCAGGGTCGAAAGAGGAGGCCTGGAACGCACCGCGAAGAAACTGGGAAAGGTCGGGAACGACCCGAGGTGGAGCGACGTCCCCTGCGGAGATCTCGGGTGGAGTGATGTCCTCGGTGGAGATCAGAGGCCAAGCGACGTTCTCGGCAGAAACTGAGGGCCGAGCAACGTCCTTGGCAGAAACCAGGGGCCGAGCGACGCCCACGGCAGAGTCCGGAGGCCGAGCGACGCCCACGGCAGGATTCAGAGGCCGTGCGACACCCAAGGCGAGGTTCAGGGGCCGTGCGACGCCCACGCCGGGGTTCAGAGACCGAGCGACGTCCACGGTGGGGTTCAGAGACAGAACGACCTCCACGGCGGAGTTCAGAGGATGTAGCGGATGTAGCTCTATCATGGTTTAATGTAAGACAGTACAAATACACACACCAGTGGTAGAGCATACAAACCGTAACGCGGGCTGAGTCAGTAAAGCCGGTAATATCCGATAGGGAAATGTTCACGGAAAGTAATCCACGGAAGGAGTGTAATGCACGGAAGCAGTATAATCCATAGAATGCAGGGAATCCACAGAACCAGCGGGGAATGCTGGCAGCCTCGAGTAAGGTCGGTGTCCTTAGCCATTAAGTAGGTCCGCCACTAGTGAGATGTGAATGAGAGCTTATATAGCGAAAATGCCAGGAGCGGCAGAGCGAGGCAGCGTGACAACTGCCGAGGGGGGCGTGGCAGGTGGATCCCTGACACAGAGCTGCCATCTGCCATTTTTATTTTGTGCCTTCTTACATTGCAGTTTGGGACATAGACTGTTGGTAAGTGTACAAAAGTAAAGTCAAATCAGAGTGCATTGTGGGTATAAATGAGTGAACGAATGTAGAAAATAGTTTTAATTATAGGTTGTTCATTTAGAATTACTACAAAATGGCTGACAACAAAAACGTTGATAGGGAGCAGTTTCAGACAGTCATTATTTGAGGGATTACATTTACATTTAGAGCAATTCATTTTGATTATTAAACTTACTTAAGTGATATTTCAAGACACCATATAAAGAAATGTTAAACATTGTTAATGTTAATTGTAGTATTAGTCTAAGTTCTGTGAGCTCTCTCCCTCTCTCATTCAATTGAATTCCCATTAAATTGTATGACACATTGCAACAGTAGCACCTACTGTATATATTTTTAACTTACTACATAACTTTTGATGGCAGGCCCAAGGGTTAAGTGCACATTTTGCCTGGAGCTTCTGTCACACTCCTAGAAGCAGGCTATATTTGATTTTTATGACGGCATGCAGACTGTTGTAGTTTGAGATGCCACATGGTTGAGTGGGTCATTGAACCATTTTACAAATGGAATAAAATTACAGATACCCTTCTGACAAATAACCCAGGAAACTGTCTGGCAACCAGTATGATACCTAACACATGCAAAATCTGGATGCATTATACATGCAGATGGTAAAGTGCTGTAGCACATTATCTAGTCCATAATTAAACTCTTTTTTTTATCTTTTGTAGTGATCCCAGTCTGCTGCAGATTAAAGAAAGCATCAGTCATACTCATACTTCTGTTTTGGGAAGAACTTTGACTTGAGTAGATCTGTATGCACCTCAAGCTTGTTAACAAATGTACACTGGAATGACATTGATCCTTGCCTTGATTGTTCAATTTATCTGCAGATAACAATGTACGAAATATCTAATTATAGCGTTAGCGAAAAAAAAATCTTTGAATCCATATTATGGAAACCACTGACGCTTATTGTGGAAAGAAAGAGAGTGCACAAGGGAAAAAGATGGGAGGTTTGTGCTTATTTTGTCAAGACAGGGCATGGGGTGTAGCAGGAACAATCAATAAACTAATTTCAAAGTTTCTAGAAAGTTCATAACTTCCAAACCACTCAAGTAATGGGTATTTATTCCATTAATTGGCTCGCTGTGCCTTACTCACGGAGATTAGGTTTGACGTGACAGCTGGGGAATAATGAATAATGTCAAATGGCATGAAATGTGTGCTGGATTCAAGTTCCTTTCTAGGGGTTTTTGTGGTCTTCATAGTGAGGTGCATGGACTTGTTCGAATCACTGACATGGTAAGTGTGAGATTGAAAATGATGTACTTCTTTGTGAACATGGCATAGAAAAGGAATGAACCAACAAGTCAGCTTGTGGTGGGCTTATGTTATATACACCACCTACAGTAACTACTGGTAATTTACATGAAACATAACCAAATTAAATGTATACTTAAACATGTATACTTTTGTTTTATTATTATTGAAATTGTGAAAAATGATATTGAACAGATATACATTATATTGCTGGGTAAAAGAAAATTAGATGAAGCCGAAAATGTTAAAATGTTCAGCATTTTATGGTCTTGACTACAAATCGTTGAATGAAAATTAGCAAAAGTTACCTCTGAGACCTTATTTACCACCATTTGCTCATTTACATTTGCTGCAGTGAATTGTTTGGGGAAAAAGTTAAAAGCAGGGAAATTCACTTCTATATTCATTTTGGATGCAAAAGTAAAATCATGATGAGAAATGATTGGTGTAAAAATCAACATGTCTTGATTCACAAAATTGGCTGAAGTGATTTACACTGCATGGAAGAACAATACATTTAAATAAAATAAAAAAATTTTTAGTTTTAAGTTTACACACAAGGCTTTTGCATTAAAAAATTTAAATGTTTTGACCAATGATTTGTTTTTGAGACCATTAAAAGCTGAATATTTTAATGACTCCACTCTTCTGGGAAGACATTCCACTAAATTTTGAAATAAGGCTGTGAGCATTTGTGCTCATTCATCATTCAAGATCATTAATGCAGTCGGGAACTGATGTTGGACGAGAAAGCCGGATGCACAATCAATGCATTTCAATTTGTCCAGTGTTCAGTGGAGTTGATGTCAGGGCTTTACACAATCCTTCGTTTAAATGAGTGTTTGCTTGATCCACTGTGATAAACTGGGGTCCTAATAGGACTCCAGCTTTGTGGTAATAGTTTTTAAAATAACCACATACAGCAAGAAACCCAATACTTTTGGAAATATCATACTAATGTTCATGATTCTCTTTTGTTATGAGAAAATGTTAGATCATAGAAAAGTCAGAAATTATATAATAATATAATAATAAAATTAAATATTAAATTTAAAAGTTTGTAAATTTGTATTTGTTAATTATTTATTTACTTGTTTATTTATTCCCTCATTCATTTTACACTCATGAAGCATGTAATCCATCCATATACGTACACAAGATTTAGCAAACTGTTTCTTATTTATACACATCTCTAGTCCATCTATGGTTGCAGAGCCAGCATTACTGTACTGCTGTATCAGTATCTTTCCTTTTCGACATCTGACCCCCAAATCAGATTGTGGATGTGTAGAACGACATTTTGCTTCACCCCTGTCTTTCATTCATTCCCTTCTGTCTGCCTAGCGTCCTTCATCATGCAACTCTCTCCCTCTCTCGATTTGTTCAGTTCCATCAATCCTGACCTTTAGAAAGCCGTCATCGTTTATTGTGCACATGCGGTGCCATAACCTTATTAGCAACCTTTATGGACGTCTATTCGTACACATTCCTTGCTGAGTGTGCAAAAAAATAAATAAATAAAATAAACCCTGCCAATCAGATGACTTGCCACCAACTGCATGCTGAAACAGAGTAGAACAATCCCATGTGAATCAATATAGCACTAGCTCTGATGGTTGACTGACAACAGCTGTTTAGTTGTGGCCCCGTGCTAATTGAAATCAATGGTTAATCTGATGGAGTCTGTATAGGTCTTACTCAGTCCCGCTGAGGATTCATAAGGAGTGTGAATATCATTGGACAGGCAAGAGCAGCTTATTGGCTTGGCTAACCCTAACCCTCTTTTTTGCTGATCTACAATTCAAAGAGCTAAACTGTTTATCAGGTATTAGGCGAGCTGGATCGATCATTAGGGATAATGTGGGATCTACTTGTGATTTCGAGGGTTTGTCAATATACTGTTAAACACCACTATATTAAACCATTAAACACAGGGAGTATTTGCAGTCATCAAAAATTGCTGTTTGTACATTGATGCTTTGGTTGTTTGTTAATACAGTGTATGTATTTTCAATCTAAACTATAATTCACTTGTTTAATTGGGTTGAACTGAGGTATCCAATATGATATGTCCATATACACTATATAGACAAAAGTTTGTGGACACCTGAGCATAAGAATTTGTATGCTTTTGATCATTCTATTACACATTTAGTCACAAATTGTTGTTATAATAATCTCCATACTCCTGGGAAGATGTTCCTTTAGATATTGGAAAGTTAGCTTGGAGATTTTGCTTATTCAGCCACTTAAGATCTTCCAATCAGAGCCATGTAAACTATATGTTCATGGAGCTTGCATTGTGCAGAGGGGCATTGTCATGCTGGAACAGGTTTGGTTTTACTAGTAAAGGAAAGGTAAATGCTATAAAATCTAAAAACATTTTATACAATTGTGTGCCTCCAACTTTGCCATAACAGTTTGAGGAAGAACCACATATGGCTGACAATATCAGGTCTTCCAATATTTTTGTTCATATAGTGTACATCTACTATGAGTTTAATGTTTTATCAACAACTTGTTTCCGATATAAATTAATTATAAGATAATTTGTTTCTGAAATTTTTTGTATTGGATTTTACTTAAAACTATCAAGTTTAGCTAAATATGTAATTCTTAATTAAATCTTAGGAGAAGCAGAGCAGAGCTTGGCCTATTCAAATGTTTAAAAATAGCCTCCTGGTTGAAGAGTGTTTCAACACTGTTAAGAATGTTAAAAAATAATATACAATTGATTGGTTGAAATTCTTTTTGTTTACTGCATCATTTCACATGTGCACACAGACAAACATGCATGTATTTATTTATTTATTTTTATTTATTAAATTAAAATGTTTATTCAGTATGTATTTATTTCTATAAAGCTGATTGATGCTTTCTAAATGTAGAAACAAGAGATGGGACAAAGGAGAATAGTCACCTGATTTGAGTTTTAAAACT
The DNA here is from genome assembly GCA_014706435.1 of Silurus glanis. Taxonomy (NCBI): domain Eukaryota; kingdom Metazoa; phylum Chordata; class Actinopteri; order Siluriformes; family Siluridae; genus Silurus; species Silurus glanis. The sequence continues at coordinate 4,041,162 of JAAIIK010000020.1, forward strand.
TTAGAGGAAGTAATACAAATGGAATAAAATTGTACATCCATGTTATACAGAAGCATCTAAGAATTCATAACACGTTGAGCATGAGGAGATTGAGCTACAGCAGCAGAATACTATATCGATTTCCACTCCTGTCAGCCAAGAACAACAATTTGAGGCCACAAAGCGAACAGGCTCAAAGCAGCCAAAGCAATTGGTCTATTATTTAATGAACTCTGATCGTGTTGATCACAGCGATTTCAGTGAATGGAATGCCATTTTTGCATGCCGGAGTTTTTCTACTATATTCTATTTCTAAGCGATGACTAATTCAAGGCACACACAAGCAAACATTAAGAAATTTAGCTGTACAAACTGAGCTACAATCATTATATCATGTAAGTATTGAAGGCTTCAGGCTGTAAATGACTCTTTAACTGATGCAAACAATTAAATAAAATATTCTATGTATATTCACACAAACATATTTATGTGTTTGACTAAAGCTGACAAGGCTCTTTTTAAATGTAAGCATGAGAATATCTTATTGGTATAAGGCCAGTGTATCGCTTGGTGTCCAGTGCGCAGAAATAAACTCATCTACATTGCTGTGACTGGGAAAACACAAGAGAGTCTGTCATTCAAAATCTCTTAGGCCTGCGCTATGTTTGAATCCACCGTAGTCCAAAATAGAGTGGTATAAAGAACCCTTCTTGTCACAAACAGGACAGAAAGGGATTTTTTTCCCCTTTCTCCAAAACAAAAAGCTTAAAATCCTGCTTTATATATTTATGTAAATGTATACAAAATACAATGAATAATTTCAAAATATCCATAGATACAGAAATGTAAATCAGTGGTTAACTTGTGATTAGTATTTAAAGAAGTAAAGAAACTTTTATAATACATAGAAAGTGTAATAAAGCGAATTAGATACAAGATTTGCCTCATAAGTAATAGCATAAATGACATGGTCGTGTGCAGTTGCAATTATCAACCCAGTGACCATTTTACTTGAAAAACATTTGTACAACATTGCTTAAGTCTTTCCTTACCTATAAGCAGAAGTACAAAGATAAAGAAAGCTTTATGATCCTGAAACATGTGGCCAGAAACTGGACTAATGATATCACAGTCTCCATGTGGTCCACAAATGCTACATCTATGGGGATAGTAAAATACATATGCCATTTGATGCTTTTTGCATTTGAATTATGACCATGAAACTAGGATTTACCATGTTGAAGGAACTCTTAGGTGAGATGTTAATAACCGAGTCAACAGAAGCATAGATATCATCTGACATTACAAGCAAAAAGAAGTTTTGAGATCATTACCTAATGATCATTACCTAAAGTGGAAGATCTTGACCTCAACCCAAATTAACACCTTCTCTGATGAGTTGGAACGCTGATGGCACGTCACCTCCTCACTTTACTTCAGTACCTGACTTTACTAATGTCATTGCTGCTTAATGAGTACAAATCTCCACAACCACACTTGAAAATCTAGTGGAACATCTTCCCAAAAGAGTGAAAATTATTATAACAGCAAATGTACTAGATGTGAACAGGTGCCCACAAACTTTAGTCTATATAGGGTATATGGCATTTTATGGCATTTAATTTTTGCATTTAAATTATGATCATGGGATGAGGGCTCACTGTGTTAAAGGAGCACTAATTTTTGAAGTTAATAACTGGCTCCCATAATATTGAGTCGAGGCAAAATTACAATAAAACTGCAAATTATTTTAGCAGTATGTATATAATCTTGCACTGGTGGTTAATGGCTTCCATTTATTATCATCCTGAGTATTTTTGATTCAATTACCTCTTTGAAAACAGTCTCTGTAGTCTAGGCAACTATTATGAAAAAGTAGCGCATTGCTTGATATTTAATCACTGCTTAATGTGTTAGTCAAATTATTCAGGTGCTTCAGCATTCGCTTTGACACCTACCTGCTTTCTTTGCTGTCCTCAGATCATGATGTCCACTCGCATGCTTTGAAATAAACCCACCATTTAATGTTTTATATTCGAATCTCTGAGCATGTACTGTACAATAAATTCTGTTTGAAATTCTCTGAATGTCTTGGCTGTATTAAGAGAGCTGAGCTGTTGAGGTAGAGGCATGATCGCAAAAGGCTCTTGAAATGCAAAGCAGGGAGCAGAAAGGGGAGAGAAAGTACATTGCATGTATGCTTTATCTTTCTTTGTCTCACTCTACTCTCATTAGAAAGTCTTGCAGCACAACCCCTATTTGCCCAGCGCTTTGATTCATGCATGTGCACACTCCTTGATCCCACCCCAGCTTAAGCCCAGCCCGGCTTCTGGCAGGGACAAGGACACTTTGACAATTTGAGACCCATTCCCTGGCTGATTGCCGTAAATATTTGCCTTGACCTATTCCGAAAGCCCCAAACCTGGTCTTCAACACGCCCAATTAATCCAAATTCTATATCATGTGATTGGTAGGCTGTGATTGAAGATTGATCTGTTTCTTAATGAAAGAAAGAGGAAAATGGAGGAATCGTGGTTTATTACAACACTTCTTTTTACCTATTTCACAACAATTGATTGTGCTAATGTGAATCTGATTAAGATGCTCTAGTTTTTAATTAGTTTTGAACTTACCAAAACTCTTTCGTACTACAGATTTTTCATCTGTTTTTTTTTTTTAGATTCTACATAGATATCTAGTGGTTTAAATTGGTATGATGAAGGATTAATGAGGTCATTAGACAGAGATCAATATCTTACTATCAATATCAGAAATAGTGAATTAATAACCATTATAAAGCTATCATGCCTTGAGGATAGAATTCAAGTATTAAGTTGAGGACGCTGACAATGCTGTGACTGTAAAACCATTTTAAATGTCTCTTTAGAGTCTCTTTATAGTTATAGCCACTAGATGAGATTCTTATAAATTTTGTATAAATATGCAGTGGTTGAAACACATTATTTTTACATGCCATTTTCCATTTGGCTGATTGCAGAATGATGATTTTTACATTCCATTATGGCCTGCTCAATTAGCATCAGAGTACATTCACAATCCCATCAGCTATATCATTAAAACAGATCATAAATTTTATATAT